>NNCB01000360.1:0-19038 GCA_002317545.1 Scenedesmus quadricauda | reverse complement strand
CCCCAGGACCTGGACATGGTGTTCATGGCGCCCCCGTCGCCGGCCGCTACGACCTCGCGCTGCACCTCATGAGTCGACATGGCTCGAGGCGGACCTGGTCTGCCCGCAAAGCTGCGCGTCGCGCGCCAGACGGTGCGGCCTTAGCCCTGGTTGAGCGCGGCAGCGGGCTGCGCCGAGGTCGCGCAGCACGTTGTGATGGGTGGCGGCCGCTGGTCATACTGCTCGAGCGTCTTGCTGAACTTGGCAGGCAACCGGATCGTGATCGACACCTTGCCGCTGTCGCAGGCCGGTGGGATCACGAACTGCGCACGCTGTCCGGTCGGGAACGTCAGCGATACCATCGGATCGACATCGGTGATCCGCTGCCCGGTGTTGCTCTCGTTGACCACCGCGGTGCAGAACTGGCGCGCGCGCTCGAAGGTGAGCGTGGGCACATCGGTCCGCTGCCAACCCGTACGCGTTTCCAGGTACAACTCGCCCGGCCGGTTGATGCATATCTCGGTCACTTCCGAGGAATGCATGTACTCCTGGATGCCGAGCACCTGGTACTGATAATCCAGGAACTGGTTGGACACTTTGGTGGCAAGGGGCGCGGAGTCGATGTCCATCTGCTGACCGACATGCAAGCGCACGCGCACTGCCCGGCATCGTGGCCCACGACCTTCAATGCCGCCTGCCCCAGACCGCCACAGCGCCGCCAGCTCTGCGAAGATGATAAGCTGGAGATGCAGTCCGACCTCGATACCAAGGGGACTTATGACGGCAGCGACAGCGACGGCGGCATTGCGTTTACCCGTGGCACCGAAGCGCTGACGTTGGCGGCATCGACTGGCGATGCGACCGGCCTGAAATATCTGGCGGGCAAGAAGGATTGCCTGAAGGTCAAGGGCGGCGAGGGTTACGATTGTCGCGATTGTCTGATCTTGCTGTTGCCAGCTAAGCGATCCAGAGTTGCGCAAAACGCTCTGGACCCCACCCCTCAGGAGGGGTATCTTTGGCCCTGCTTCATTGCAGTGTAGACGGGTGATGTTCCGGAGAGACTCGCCGCCGACCGTGCGCCAGCTATAAACCATCAAGGCCCCATTCTCTGCGTCGAGGTGCGCCTGGCCAGGTTGTTGACAAGACACCGGCTGCTGCGCGGCGCCGGTGCCGCTGACCGCGCCGCCGCCGCCGCCGCCGCTGCGGCCCTCGGTCGGCCCGCTTTGCGCCGCCGCGACGCTCTGGGGCAGGGGCTCGCCCTTGACCTGCCCGCCGGCCAGGGCGGCAGCAATGTCTGGGTCGACCTGGGTAGTTCTAGGGGCCGAGGCGGCGCTGATGGCCGCGGTGACGTCAGCGGCCGTCTGCGGCCCCAGCAGCGCCGACAGCGCCGTCGGGGCACCTGATGCCGTGACCGGCAGCGTCAGCGCCGCCATGGTCGTCACCAAAGGCGCCGCGACGCCAGCGCGGGGGCGGCGGCGGCCGCGTCCGCAGAGGCAGGGAAGCTGGCCGCGGCGTGCGCCACTGCGACGGCGCCGGCGGGTGTCGTGCTGGCGCCGGGGCAGGGCGGCCGCTTGGCCAGGGCGGCGACGACGGCGTCCCGGCGGTGTTGTCTGCGATGCGGGTTGGGCCTGTGGGGCAATAGGGCTGGCGCAGCGCGTGATTGGCGCCAGTTGTTGCTATGGCAAACATGACGCAGGTGCATCTTTGGCGCCGAGTTGCCCCGCATCCTGGGGCGTAGCCATCATGCATATTTTGCCCCTTTGCCAAATGCAGGAGTTGCCAACCCTGATCATTCTGGTATAATGGGCATGAACCCGCCGCCGGCAACCCCTCACACGGGAGCGTTGGGCGGCCCTGGCGCGCGCCGCAACCGCCGCCGCCGCCGCCTGCCCCAGCGTCTCCTGCGCCAGGCGCCCTTCTGTGCCGCCAGTGCGCGCGTGTCCGCATCCAGCTGCTGCGCGCTCTGCTCGCCGCTTTGCCAGGCGTCGGCTGCTTTGGCACGGCCCTGGGCCACGAGGGATGTGGCCTCCTGCAGCGCGCCCGATGCAAGGTCTGCCAGAGCCCCTCCGACGCCTGCTACAAGAAGGGAGCGCCGCCCCAGTCCACTGTGCTGCGGCAGCGGCTCCAGCAGCTGCAGCGGCTGCGGTGGCCGCAGTATGAGGTGCGCTAGAAAGGTAGCATGGTAAGGGACATAAGGGCTGCTGCCGCGGCTGCTCGACTTGGTGACCCGTCGATCACAATCTCTATCGCAAGACTATACCAAAACCGGGGAACGAAATCTTCGCCTGCGGTGAGCGGCCAATCCAGGCTGCCGAACGTCGGTGAAAATGTTCGCTTTTCCGAGTAGGGCGGAAATATGCGGACCGACCCAAAATTGCCTCTAGATGATCATACGGAGTCGCTGGTTGCATTGCGCGCGGATGGTGCATTCTGGCGGATGCTGCTTCTCCAGCAGCTATCGCCGTTGCAGCCACTACTCTAGTGCGCACGCCCTTTGACGAGCGTGGTGCATGGACACACAGCCGCGTATGCGTGATAAGTCAAGGACATCATCGCAGCATTTTTCGAAGCCGACGAGCTTTTTCGCGTGACGGCGGGCTGCCCTCGCCGCCCGCTCGTGCCTGCGCACGCGCTGCTCGCTGCATCGGCGCCGCCGCGGTTATCGTTTCGCGCAGGAGGCCGGCGCCCTGTCGTAGGAGCAGGTGGAGCTGGAAGAAATGTCTTCAGCGAGGAGCTTCAGGCGTACACCTACCAGGCCCCTGCGGCGACCTCTTCCGAATCACCTTGGCGATCAGCGGGGCAGGTCGAAAATGCACGGCCAACTCAACTCGAACAAATCTCGTCGTCGGTCCCGAACCTCAAGGGGCTGCTAGGTGGTCAGACACTCCCATCTCATGGTTTTGCAGCCTGCCGAGCTCAGGCGGCCCTGCCCCTGCTGCCGCATCCCCGCTCCTGTGCGGTCCTCATTGGTCATACCAGGAGGAGCTGCGCTCTGCCGAGGAGATTGGCGGTGCCCCAGCTGCTCCCTTTACATCCAGTCATCGACAACCCGGTGGGTCAGCGCAGCCGGCAGCTGCTGCACGGCATCCATTGCTGCCCAGCTGCAGGTGATCCGACCGCCCAGCATGCTGCTGCTTGCCGGTCGCGGAATTTGTTGCCGATCCGTCCCGTCAGGTAAAGACCAAGGTCGGATGGAGCGAGACGTTCGAGCGTTGAGTTGAACCAGTAAGTTAAATGGGATCGACGCTCCACTTCGCTCATGCGCTTTTCTCTTCCAACCGCACAATCCGCACCACACACCGCGCCGGAATTTCGATGATGCCGCTGGCGGCGAGGGGAACAGCAGCAGCCCCACCGCAGCCCAAGGACGTAGTGGTGGCTTGAGCAGTTAATGCAGATGGTTGTTGGTTGTTTCTTCTTTCCTGCAACGGTCTCTTTATGGTTTGCTGCAGGAAGTATTCCCGGTTTTTTACCAGGCCGGATTGCTGGGAGGATGCTGTTTGATGGCAGATCCCTGCTTTTTAGACCTGAGACCCTGCTTTTTAGACTGCCCGATTTAAGGCGCTCGCCAGATTGTTGGCTTCGCTGCTTACTTTATTGGTTTGTTCTACCAGCTCTCTGACTTTTTCTTCCAGGGAAAACCTTTGTTTGGATTCCTTGTATAATTTCTTCATACTTGTTGAATACAGGCAGGATCTCAGGGGACTGCTTAGCGGACGCGAATGTATGGTCGTCGGCGTTTCGATCTTACCTTTTTCTTTACTTAGTTCGGTCATGCCCAAAAAAACACGCCGATTGATGATTTCTGTTTTGCGATGAGGGATAAATATTCCCGAATTTTATGCTTGTCTGTTTTTACCAGAATGGCACTCAAAGAAGGTCCCATAATTCGACAAATCGGAGTGCCAATCCAGCTGGTCATTTGTACGACACATAATAGGATTGGTTCCGTTGCAGCGCAGCTCATTATATCACTGCGATGGGGTCGGTGCAGAAGGATGCCCGGCCAGCAAACTGTCCAAGCCGCGAGACCAAACCGGACAGCATATGACAGACCGAAAATTTTGTAGGAAAGGGTTTTGTTTAGTGGTTTGTTCTTTCCGTGCTCGGCTGATTAGCAAATCGTCCTGGCCACCATCGCCTTGATGAGTTCCGAACGCTGGAGCGCGTCGCCATTGAGAAACCACCAAATCTCCGTCGATACCAAAAAACCATGTATCTGGTCATCCTGGCAGCTCTTGAACGCAGACTGCAGTGAGGTCAAAAGTGCCAACCGCATAGAACGAAGTCAGGTTTGAATTTGATTAATGGCGGCATAAACCGCTCCACGCGGCGAGGGCGCAGGAGGCGCAAGGCAGGTACGCGGTGGGGTACGTGACGGAGCAACGTGATTCCACACGAAGGGATCGTCTCATGGTAGGGTAGATGATCCGGAGCGCTTCAGATCGCAGCCGACTGATACCGAATGGGCGGCGTAATGATGCCGTCGGCCAGGAGGGTACTTCCGCCAAGATGGCCGGGACCGTCCAGTCTTGGCGTAGGGGCGCACCACCGCGTGACGCGCAAAACACTATAAGCAGTCACCCCGGTGCGAGGCAATTGCGAGCAGATAGAGCGGGAGGTCCGGTGATCGTGGATCCTCACGCCGCCGCGCTCACGCCGGCAGCGGCACAGACGCCGCCGTCCTGAGGCGCGGGTGCTGCGCAGCAAAGGCGTCCAGGGCCGCTCCGCCAGCTGCCGGGCAGGACACGACCAACAGGGAGGCCAGGTTGGGCAGGGCCGACGGCCAGCCAGCCGGCCAGGTTGGGCAGGAGATTTACGGCGCGGGCGCAGCCTTTATTTTTGCCACCCGCGCCTTTCACCCGATCAAACGGGCGCCATTCGTTCTTTACTGCGATCATTTCATTTTTGCGTTCGAGCGCACGGGCAACCAGGGGCTCTCGATCAGGCTGGACGGCCGCCTAAATCCGCCCTCCGTGAAAGGAACTTAGACGCTAACTCAAATCGCTCTTCAGACAACAGATAAGCAGCGGCCCCCCGCTCCAGCGCACCCGCGAAGTGAGACCTCTGTGAGCGTCGGTAATGCCGCGCACGTGCTGGAGCACTTCGTCGGCCATCGTGAACGCTTCCTTGAAGGTCGTGTTCGGGTTGGCGACGAGGAAGAGATTCTGGTTCGGGATGACGATCAGCGTGTCGACATGGTCCTGCAGCTCGGCGATGCCGGCTTCGGCCGAACGCATCCGGCGGTTGCTTCGAAGGTGAAGGGCTGGTCAGACGGCGCACGGCCCGGCATGCGCGTGCGTTTTCTTGGCCTTGGTGATCTTCTGGGTCGACTTGACCGAGACGATGCGCCCTTTGAGTTCCTTAAGCGATGCCATTACGGCGCCTCTCGTTCGTCGGCCCGGCGCTGGGCCGGGCTCACGGTAACTTGGCTTACGCGAAAATCTTGGCGAAGGCGTCGAGCGCCGCGACCAGGCCCTTTTTGGCGTCGTCGCCAAGGTCCTTGGTGTCGCGGATCGTCTTCAGCACATCGCCATGGTCGCTGCGCAGATAGGCAAGCATCGCCTGTCGTCAGCGACGTAGCGCACGGCAGGCTGCGGGTGACCGGTTGATTCAGGTGATGGGAGGTCAGAGGACCTGGTTTCAGGTTGCGCCATCCCCAGATCGCTGCGATCAGTTGCGAGCGCGCCTGCCTCAACTTCTGGCGTGCTACAGACTGCCGAGCAGAGCCTGGGGTCAGTCAGGTCCCCACATCCCTGAGCCGGCGCTGTGGCTGTAACCCAGGCTCACGGCCCCGTCACGCGAGCGGTAAGCCGCTCAAATCCATTGTAGTGGTTCCTCGAACTGGAATACAGGCACCCACCTGCCAGGCCCTCCGCGGCCGCATCGTCCACCACGAATCTTGCCCCCAGGTCCAACTCGCGCAGCCGCGGCGCGCCGCCACATGCCGTAGGCCCGCCGCGCCCACCGCGCCCCGCGGGTCCCGCAGCTCGACGCGCCTCGAGGGAAGATATCCTCGCCACGCTGCGACAGCGCCATCGCCGTCGATGCGCGGAGCCGGACCGGTCGTGCCGGCGGAGGCGCGCCAGCAGCGTAGATGTGGTCGAAGGCGGCCGGGCCGGCGGCGGTGCCGGCGAGGGAGAGGGCCTCCAGGGCGGGATCGGCAGGGGCGCCAGAGAGCGGGCCCGCGACGTCCCAGCGACAATTTCTGGAGCTGGCGCGAGATCATGTACCGCTTCCTCGACCGGCTGACGCCCGACTCCATGTCGCGGTTGAGCGACGGCGGATGTCTGCCCCCACCCTCCCATGCACCCACCACGTCTTCGACAACCACACCTTTGCCAGCGTGGCGCAGCCGTGCGTCGCCGACCCAGCGGCAGCCCGCCAGCGTGAGAGACCTCAGCCGCGGCAGGGTTGTCAGCGCCGCCAGGCCGCCGTCGTCCAGGCCGTCCGCGTGTGACAGGTCCAGCTCCTCCAGGGCAGCCAGGCGGCAGATGGCGGCCAGGGTGATGCTGTCGGTCCACCTACAGGGGGTCAATTGGGTGTTCGCATAGTCACAGAAGGGGAATGTGCAGGGTCAGGAGATCGGGTGAAGGGACGGCCGCGTGCTTCGCATGGCACTGTGCTTCGGCGTGGCCTGCGACGCGTCAAGGCAAGGCGAAGAGCCCCGTCGGCTGCGGCAAGGCGAGATGCAGGCTGGGTGCCAGGATGGGTCCTGAGGATGGGCAGGTCTGTCGCACCTGCTGGCCGACAGGCGCCTCAGCGCGGGGCAGCTGCTGCGCAGGAAGGCCAGGAGGGGGCGGCCGACATAGTGGCAGCGCATCACGTCGACCGCGTGGATCTGAGATAGGATCTACAGTGGGTGCCATGTCAGGGGAGGACAGGGGTTGGGACTGGGGCTTTTGTGTGTGAGTGGGTGTGTGTGTGACTGTGTGTGTGTGTGTGTGTGTGAGTGAGAGGGGTGCCACAATAAGACGTGGACCGGTGCCGGCATTCAGCTGCGTCTTGCGACAGGATGCACGGCAGCAGCTGCCGCAGCGGCCAGGGCCAGGCGGAAGAAGCGTCGGCCGCGTTGCCCACGACCACGGACCACGCTGCGCTCCCTGCCAACCGTGGCCCGGTGCTGCCCAGGAAGCCCGCCAGGGTGTCATCAGCCAGTGTTGCGTCCTGGCAGTCAAACACCTCCATGCCGCCAACCTGGGGAAGCGGCGACCCAGCCACCGTGGTGCCGCGGCCGTGCCAGCGGCGGCGCGCGGCGATGGTCGCCGGCGGCGAGGCGGATGCGAGCACAGTCTCATTGACCAGCTTCGGGTTGGCGAAGGTGGCGCGCTGCGCGGTGAGGTGGTCGCCGCGATGGGTGGCGTAGGAATTGAAGTCTTCTTCCGGCAGGCCCATCTTCGCCAGGTATTCGCCCGCGGCACTGGACGCGAGGATCGCGTTGGAAGCCGCAACAGGGGTCAAGGTGGTATGTCGCCGCACCCGCACGCCGGCGGCGCATCCCGAACAGTGGAATATCGAGGCGATGAAGGAGCGCGTCGCGAACATCCTCGACCTCGCACCTGGCCGTCGACGCCCCGATCGATGCAGGGAAGATGCGGTCGACGCCGAAATCTTCGAGGAACGCATCCAGGCCGCGGCCGACGCGGTTGCGGCCGAAAAGGCGGCGCTGGTCGACGAGGAAACGTGGAAGGGCATCGAAAAGTCGGTGCTGCTCCAGACGCTCGACCATCATTGGAAAGAGCATCTCTCGACGCTCGACGCGCTGCGCCAAGTCGTGAAAGTCCTTGCTGTGCCTGGTGCGCGTTGCATCACCGATGCCGCCGCCGCTCATCCATGTACAGTAGCTGCATGCGTCGAACGGCAGATATCCCACCGCTTTTGGGCGATGACCAAGGTGACGTACAGTGTGAAGCGCGAAGATCGAGATGCCCGCGCCATCTCGAGCGCTCGCCGAAAGCTGCGACTCGCCGCCTCGCCATCGTGGCGATCGAAAAGAAGTCGGTGCCTTTGCGAAAACGGTCGGGGCCGACCATCGTCGCCATCATGCGGATGATCTCGGCGCCCTTGTTATAGATGGTCGCGGTGTAGAAGTTCGAGATTTCCTGGAAACTGTCGCGGGCGGATCGGATCTGACTGCGCTCAACATTGTGCATAGTCATCTGAACGTTTGTAGCTGTGAACTGGTGGCGATATTCAGTGCACATTGCTGCAACTCATCAACCAGCCTGATCGCTGTAACAGTGGCCGCAGGCGATCGCTCATGAATCTCTGTAAGTATGGCAGACTCTATGATAGGCGTTGCGCCAGGTGGGGTCTTCGCTCGAGCACACCAAAGTCAGGAGTCGCCGGCGTGCAGCTGTCAGGCGACCTGCTTCATTGGTGACAGAGGATATATCATCATCATAGCGCGAGGCACGCGCAGTCTTCGGCTAGCCTGTTGCGTTCTCTTGCGTAATCAGGATTACCATGATCAGCGGTCATTGCCTTTTTCAAATGACAGGACTGCCTCCCCCCCCCCCCCGGGTGATGCAGAGTCGCTGCTGGTGTGTCAGTAATCGTTACACTTTGGCAGCACTCCAATCCTGTGCATTTGCCACCACGGCTAACGAGGATTTTCATGGTTGTTTCTTAAAAATTGAAAACCCAAAGGTAGGACGCGGAGCCCCAGGTTAGGCTGCAGTACAGCAGAGCTGCCCGGCCCCCGAAGATTCGGATTTTGACAAAGTACCCCACGTACCCAGACCGCTGGCAAAGCCGCCAAATGTACCAGTTTACAGCATCAGACCCGGCACAACGCGGCCTGAGCTGACAGGCAAGGCTGTGCGATGCAGACTTCGGTCTTGATTGTCATCTTTGAGCTCCGCCACTGGCACTTGGCCGCCCTGCAAGCGCGGCAATTCCGCCCGGCCCGCCGTTCAGATTCTGGTCAGATTGGCGGACCACTGTGACGATCCCGCAACAATTCGGGCAAAAAGCAGAATCATTGCAATAATCTGGCGGGATTCACTGGCAATCTCGCTCCGGGAGTCCTATTTGACGAATCGATTGGGGTTGGAGTCGCAGAGCAATGGCTCGAACAACGCGCCCGCGCAAGCATGGCCCACTGATATGAGCAAAACCGCAGTCGTATCTCACCAAGCAATCGCTATGCGCCCATCGTGTTTGAACCGCCAGCTGCCGGGTGATTTCATTTCTTACTAAGGGTGATGATGAACAAATTGTCGACAGCAGATCAGCGAGTACACGCGGTGAGCAATTCATTTGACCATGAGGGTAATAAAGTAGACGGTACGGCCCAGATCCATGGACAGTCCTGTACAGACAGCAAGATGTTGTCGCGGTGCCAAGCATGCATCATCAAGACTAACCTCTTGAAATGAGGCCTGGAATCCTCAAATGGATGCTGTGTCAGCATTGCAACCTCAAAATATGAGACCAGTCTGCGCTCGAAGCAACTGATGACCGGTGTCTTGTTGTTCGGATTGAGCGCCAGAAATTCGGGGGTCAGCTGATCGCCGGCGAGGATGTCGATATATTCAAGCTGCCATTCAAGCTCCATTTCCAGGAGCGCTCGAAACCGCAATTTGCGCAGCGTGATGAGGGATGGGCCTGCCGTAAAGCGACAAGCCGGATACATTTGGACATCAATGGCTGAGCTGCCTGTACCGCCCGCGCCCGATTGGCTCCGTTCACCGCAATCCGTTTAGTCAGGTTTGGTTAGCTCGGATCGCCCTGGCCATGGCCAAGTCTCTGATCGTCTCGAACCGTTTGAACTCGCCGCGCGGTAAACGCCGCAGCCCACGTCGGACCTTCTTGAACGCCATACTGCATTGCCCGCGGCGTCGCGCACGGCTCCGGGCAGGCCTCGCAGGTGACGACGCGCCCGGCCACTGTCTGCGCGGCGCCGCGAGCAGGAATCCTCGAGATACCGGCGATTGCCGTCGTCGATCCTGACAGGGCCAGGTCGCCTGCAGCACTGCGTTCGGCGCGCGCCGCCCTTGAAGACAGGTCGTTTTGTCGAACAGCATCTTGCTCGGGTGAAGCACCTGTGCTCCCCCACGAGCGAGCCAGCGCCTCACGCGTCGGATCCTCTCGTTGCCGCTGCCGCGGGCGTCAGGTGCAGCAGCCGCATCCGACGCCAGCAGGACGTCGCGCCGTGGGTTGGAGGCGAGGATCATCGGCAAGTTGTTGGCGTCGCGAAGCAGCGGGAGAAGCAGCCGCCGAAAACGACGTGCGTCGCCGTCCACAAGGTCAGCGGGGACTCCGACGCAGCGGCGGCGGCGGCGGCGGCAACGGCCTGGGAAACAGCCGAGCTCAGTGCCGCCGACGCGGTGCCACGGCGCCGGCGCGGAGGGCCGGCGCGGCGGCGGCGTCGGCGGCGGCAAAGCGGTCCGGCAGTGCGCGGCGCAGCGCTTCGAGGAATCCTGGGTGCGCGGTGACGTGGGCCTCGCAGTCTGCCTCGTAGGCAGCAGCGTCGCGCCCAAACGCATCTTGTCTGCTGCCGCTTTGTCAGGAGCACGTCAAACATGGCATGGAAGCCGCGGGTTGGAGAGCCCGGCTCTAAGCCATTTTGCCGCCATCGACTGGTGGCGTCCGGTGGTTGGAAGCGCACAAGGGCGAGCGGACAAGTGCGGCTTGCTCTGGGGAAACGAACGATCCGCGCCGCAGTGACAATGCCCAGCGCGTGCACCCGGCGTTGATCGCCGGGGAGTTGGTGCATGGCCGGTCTCGACTGTGCGCGAGCGAGGACATCTGATGCCCTTGCTCCTACTCTGCTGTTGAAGATACCGTTGGTGCTGACGGGGCCGCGAACAGCACGTGCAGGCTGTACGGCTGAGCCGGCAAAGATCCCCTTGCGGGCGCAGCTCGCGCCGGTTCAGGTCGGTGGACAGCAGGGTTTGCAGAAGGTTGGCTTCTTGAGCGAAGAGGTCGCAGGAATGCACCTCCTCGCCGCGTAGAACAGCCCGCGTAACCCGATAAGACAAGCGACGAATTGCGGGCACCTCCGTGCGACATGCATTTATAAAACAGCGTGGAGCCGAACAAACAGTCAGCTAAATGAAGGGCGACAAGTTGTCATACAAGCCATGAAACACACTGGCGAAGCCTGCAGACACGTAGCCGGGCCACAGCAGCCGTAAGGTGGATGCCCTGGCCAGTGCCTTTGGCCAGATTGTGCTCGGGCAATTGAGCTGGCACCACTCATCTGTTTATGTCCTAATTCGAACAGGCGACATTTGTGATGCTGATTACCTGAATGGTTACTATCAATTGGAACACATGTATGCGTTGTAGCTGGTCATTGATTGACCTGTCTCGGGCGCCAACCCGGAAGCTGCTGCAGGACGTGTGAATGTACCATCCACCAACTTGCATGAGTCTAGCATACAAACCTGCAGGGTGTCTTGCAGGCAGTCAAGGGCAGCCAGCGACGCTGAAGCTGGGCGCAGAAGCCGTTGCTGTGTGTGCGCGTTCTTCATTTGCCATGCGCCCGGCACCATACCCTGCACTCGCCGCGGTACACAGTGGAGGTGTAACACAATGGCGCCGTACTGGCCGGCACCCCGGCAAGGCTGATAAGCAGGTTCTCAATTAAATAAGTGGTATTATTTTGGCATGGAACTGGTAGGTCATCTAATGACCCACTCATTTCCAGTCGGTGACTGCAGCAGCGCCATCAGTATGTACCTCCTGCCACGTCGCCGGTTTCTCGCCAAGAAATTCGATCAACCGCGTCGCGAACGTATCGCTCGAATAGAAATCGGCGGGGAGCTGCGCTCACGAGACCGCGTCCACCTTGGACGCAGCTGCCCGCGCAGCGCCGCGTGCGCGGCCGATGTCGCCTGCGCGGCGGTCTGGCCGCCGCAACGATGCGACTCGTTGCGGGTCGCGGGCAGCACGCGGCCCGCGGGGTCAGGCCCAGAAGCCAGCCGATGCGCCACCTTCTTCGACGCGATGTTCTCAGGCGAGATGCAGTGGATGATATCGATGTCGTCAGGAGCTCGGGGATGTTCAGCGCCAGCAAGATTACCCAAACGCACCACCTGCCCGTAATCGGGCTGGTGAACCCCCACATGCATGAACATAGCTGACCGCGACTTCCGCCGCTGACGGCACGGTGCCGCAGCCGGTTCGGTGCGTGCCGACACGCGACGTGTCTGCGGCCTGTCCCAACATCTAACGTGGCCCTCATACGCCTTCGCCGGTCAGCCCCTTGGCGCCGATGCTGTTCCGGGACCCGGCTGCATGCGTGAATCGCTGGAACAGGTTGGCAAGGCTGCTGCAACGGCGGCGCGCAGTCCCCGTCCGGGAGCAAAGACCGTCGTCGCGTTCCCGAAGCGCGCACGCTCGCATCCACGACGCCGGCCGGGGCGACGCCCGCGACGCCGTGCGGCGGCTGCAGGGCGGCTGGGAGGTAGCTGGTGAGGAGCCGCTGGATGACGTCATCGTCCGTCATGGGCAGCAGGGTGTCTGCGTGATAGATGTCAAACTCCAGGACTGACCCAGGATCGGATGAATACTCATCCTGGAGTTGCAATCGGGAGTGTCGCAGGTTCAGGGAAGAGCGTGGCATCAGGGTTGCAGGGTGCTGCCACATGTGTTGGAGCACGCATCACTTTCTGCTGCTGGCTTGAACGTTGGCGGTCGTAGTCCTCACAACACGGAGCGCGGAGAGAGTCAGGTGTGCCAGGGGCCAAGTTGCTGTTGGGCCGTGTGCAAGCGAAAAACGGGCGGAGGCGAGACACCACCAGTGCAAATGCGCCCCGCCATACAACAGGCACGCGGGGTGAGTGTCAGCGCCTGCAGCGCCTCAGGTTGAACAGGGTGGCTCCAGAGCCCGCGTCAAAGCCGGACAGTACGTTAGGCTGCGGCGAGGGTATGTCGACAACCGCCGATCGACATGAGCGTGGGTGTGAGGGCAACTGGCCCTGCGGGTCGAACACATGGCTCGCCGTCGACGAGCGTCATGCCCAGTATTTCGAACAGATGGTGGCGGCATGGCAATGCACCGATGCGATCGCGGAACTGCCGGGCTTCCTGTCGCTCCGCGCCAATCGCTGACACACCTGGCCGAGCCGCCCGCCGCCCACCAACTGCAGCGGCAGCTTCCTGTCCAGCCACACCCGCGCCGCCAGCACGTCGCTGCAGCGCACCGCCCCCGCCGCCCGCAGGTCTTCCGCCGCTGCAGGACCGGCGAGCCCGCCACGATGCGCTGCGGTGGCGATGACGCCGGCGGCGAGGACCACTGCTGTCTGCCGCCAATTTCCGCGCCGCTCGTGCCCGGCTGGTCGGCGAATTGCCCGGTGCAGTGCGAGCCCGGTGCGGGCAGAACCCGTGAACTCGCCGGCCGCCTGCCGGTTGGGTCGGCGGTTGGGTCGGCGGTTGGGTTGGCACTTGGGTCGAGCGACTTCGGCGGTTGTTCGATCGCTTCGGCGGTCAGCATTACGCCCAGATTTTGCGTTGCATCGTCGATCACGCGGACCTTCGGAGAGGCGATGACAGTTGCGATGGCCGTTGGGTTGAGAGTTGTGTTGGCAGTTGGGTTGGTGGCTTGGGCTGGCGCGTAATTGGTCAGTTGGAATGGCGGTGACATTTGGCAGCCAGAGCGGTGCTCAGAAATCTGGGCAGGGTTGCGCCGCCGGGGACAGCAAACATGAGCGGCAGGCACCCGGGCTGGGGGGGCTCGCAAGGGGCAACAAGACCGTACGCTCAGCGCGTCTGACCCCTTGCCGGCCGAGGGCATGAGAGTGGGATGCGTGTGGGCGGTCAGCAAGAGGCGAGGTGGGGTATGAGGAGGTGGGGCGTGCGCCATGTTCCAAGCTGCCCGACTCACCCAGGATCTCGACACCCAGGCTCCTCAGGTGGTCCGCAAACGGCGCCATGATCAGCTGCCCCACTGGGCCCCTGGCAGTGGTGGCACAGGGCAGGGAGCAGCAGGGGTGCACTCAGCGCAGCGGGGCTAAGCCATGGCAAGGGTCATCACACCGCAGTGATCGCTGGCGCCTGGGGCGGCCTGCTCTGTCGCCTGCCCCATGTGAACAGGTTTGGAGGGCGACAGCACACGACTTCAGTCATTCATAACATCTTTGATCGATATGCTGCGCGGCCGCAACCCGCACGATGCACATCCGAGCCATCTGCGTCCCCTTGCGCCGCCCTGCCGGCGCCAAGGCGGCCGCCGCGCCTGCATGCAACCCCCACCTGCACCATAGAACATCCCAGATCGCCTGGTGCGCCAGGTAAAATAGTCAGCGTGGTTGGGGGCCAAGTGCCCTCGGGCGTCAGCTTGGTCGGAGAATGGCGCTGGGCTGCATCGAGGCGCAGGGCAGACAAGCGCAGGAGCGCATATTGGACGAACAAGGCATAAACAGCCTGCTTGATGCTGCAGCTTGCACAAGTGCTACACCCCAGCCCGCATGGCTGGAGGCTGCAAGGCAACGATCCCCTGGCCAAGCTCCGAGCGCGCAGCTCGCAGCCGTGACGACGCACCCAGCGCAGCGGCGGCGGAGAGCTCGTCGGCGGCGCAAAGAGCGTGACCAGCTGCATCGGCTCGAGGAACGCTTCGAGGCGGGCGCTGACGCTGCTGATCCTCGACGAGCCGTGTTTGCTGACCATCGCGTCATGCCGGCGTATCCGCGAATGGCTCAAGGTGCTGCGCATCCGCCGACCCAGGACGACGAGGCAACTGAGAAAAGAGACGGCCATGCGTTTGGAAACAGGTCGTCCATTGATGCAGCAGGCGGCAGGAACGGGGCCTGCTTGGTGGAGGCTGCAGCGGCAGCGGGGCCTGGTGAGGGCAGCGTCTGTGGGGGTGTTGCCCACCAGCAGCTTGCACGCCGACCCTGTCCGCTTCCACCCACTGGCTGTGCATGCAGCAGCACAAAGACCTGCCGCATGCCGTATCTCTGGCCCACACAGACAGCAAGCAAGCACAGTCAAAGTCGGTACTACACAAGCGTCACCATGCGCACCTGGCGAAGTGCCTCGTCAGCATCGTGCTCCAGCAGCGGCTGCACCAGCCCCAGCGCGCTCAGTCGGTCTGCCGCCGGCAGGCGGCGAAGTACGGTGGCGGTGTGGAACAGCGTGCCCAGGGGGGCCGGCAGGCGCGGCAGGTCGGCAAACACGGGGGACTCCACCTGATTGGTTGCGACCAGGGGCGAGGGTGCTGCTGGTCAGCGGTTCCAGGGCAGGATCCTGGGGGAATTGCTCAACCTACCCTCAACAGCCGTGATGACCAAGTGCCGGTCCCTCGTCGGGAAACTGGTTGCTGTCGTAAATGTGGATGTCGTCGTCGACATGCGGCGCGGGTGCCCTGAGCGAGCGTTCCCATAGCGACCGCGAGCGATAGGGTTCCTGACCACCCCCACTTATCTGCCAGTAAAGGCCGCTGTAGGGCTCCAGAAAACGCTGGTCGCCCAGCGGCTCGACCAGTCGCACTTCGCCGTCGGGTCCGATCTCGGACGAACGGATCATCGCGATCAGCGGGAAGCTTCCGCTTCAGCTCCCGCCCCAGCAGGTCCTGATGTTTGAGTAGCACCGCCTGAAGCCCTTTACAAAGGGCTCCACGACGCGTCCGCCTGCAGGGCACGGAGTTGAGGGGGGCGGGGGGGTTGGGGCTGGTCGAAGAGCCGCGTGGGCCGGAGGCGAGATCTGTGGAAGGCTGGTGGGGTTCGTATCGACCGCGACCTGTGCCAGGCGCCGATGTGCTGGCGAGCAACAACAGCCGTGCCGACACCACCCAAAAGAGCAGATTCCTCAACTGTAACTCCTACCTGCTTACCTTTTTGAAAACGGCTATGAGTATACTGAGCATGGTTACCCTTCCTATAAACATGGTTATAACCAGCACCAATTTCAGCCTGCAGAACCGAGCAGTATGCACAGGCATGCTCAACCTTGCCGGTTCGCACACCGGGCGTGATCGATCGCTATCAGCCTTCCAGCGCGGACGCTTCGAGGCGTTGCCTCGGAAATCGCCTGTTCACCCAACGCGGCGAGAGCCGCCCCGGGCGCAGCCGACCACCACGGCGTGCTGTCGGAGTTCGCGATCCTGCCGACGGGGACTGCCGAAGCGGAGTGAGCGGGGGTAGTTGGCCTCCCGCGCTCCGCAAGACGCCGGCGAGCCGTGTCGCGGGCTATCATCGGAGGCGGTGAGGACCGCATCCAGGCGGCAGCTGCTCCCCGATGTCGGCGGCCTGCGCCAACGTGCGCGCCTCCCGCAGCGCGGTTGAAGCGCCAACATCGAGTAGTGAGGATGCAGCGGCACTACAGGGACGCAAGTGCCGCCTCACACCGCCCCAGGCTCGAAGGCCGCTCGGCATTGCCGAAAGCAGTGTCGAGATTTGCCGGGCGGGTCCGCGTTCGACAGTGAGTCGCTTCATTCACCGCGAGTGCTCTTGTCGATCTCTGGACGCGGGAAGCGTGGGGAGCGGTGGATTCCTTGCTGATCTTGTCGGCCCCATCAGCCGTCGCGGCTTCCTGCCGATCGCCGATCCGATGCCGAGGCTCGCGCGCACGTCACCCACGCGCTTCGGAAAGTGAGCGCACTCTGCGACGGGCGATCCTTGGGCAGCGCAAACCTCCATCACTCAATTGCTTGTGAGTGCCCAATTCCCAACGACAAGCTGTTCGGCGGCGCCAACAGTGTTGGTCGGCAGGTCACCCTGTCGGGCAACGACTTCACCGTGGTCGGCGTGCTGGAGGAATGGCGTCCAACGCCACGCTTCTACGACCTCTACAGCGACCGCTTCGGTGAGCTGGAAGAAACCTTCCTGCCGTTCTCAACCTCGCGCGAACTGTCGCTGGGGCGCAACGGCAGCATGAATTGCTGGGGCGACAGCGGGCGGACGTGGTCGGTGACATCGCGGCCAGCGCCGCCGGCGCCGAGCTGTGGCGGGCTGACAGCGCCTCGCTCAGGCCCATGCATACCGCGGTCAGATAGCGGGCGATCACCAGGCCGATGAGCGCGAGCAGGATGATCAACTCGCAGGTCCTGGCTGCAGGAGTATCACGCACGCTGATACAGGACGAAGCATGAGTGGGGCAGCCTCTGTCGAAGGACCGGGTTCGTGGCGGCCTTGCAGTCTGGACACAGGCCTTACTGAACCGCCCGCAGGCGCTGAACGCGCTCAATTCGGGCGTGCTCGCAGTGCTGGCGGCTCATGGCGGCGTTCGCGGCCGACTGGACAGCCGCGCGGCTCTGGTGTACCGGATGAGGCGACAAGGCGTTTTTGAAAGCGCGGAACATACTGCAGCAACCACGCGGCCGATCAGCCGCCGCGCAGCCCGAGCTGCCCGTCAGATTCACCTGTTCGTTGGCCGCAGCCGGCTTTGTCGATGGCGCACCGCACCATGAGCGCCACCTGCTGGCAGGGCGGCAGCGAATGCTCGCACACTCCGCCAGATGCAGTGGCTGTGAGCAATGGCACCGAGGACTCCATCACTGCCGACTCCGCGCTTAGGGGCTGCACACGAAACAGGGTTGGCCGTCGTCAACATCCCGCCCTCTGCCCTGCGACCAACCTGCTCAACTGGCGCGCCTCGAGCCCTCCGGAGCCATCGCCCTGGGCAACATCGTCTGCCCAACGTGTGCGGCCCCCGCGACACCCTCCTCCAGGCGTTGCGCCCCGCGCGCGGCCATATGCGTGAAGGGCAGTAACCAACCTGGCCCAAAACGGCCTCACCACTTCATGTTGGGTGCAGGTGCAGCAGCTGCCAGCGGCATTCATACGTGATGGTCCCCAAGGGTGTGCAGATCTCCCCTTTTGAAGCAGCGGGGATGACCGCCGCACTGCTGTATTGCGCCGTGGGTGCTGCCGTGCCTGAAGCAGAACTTCCTTGGCGCGTGGACGAGGAGTGGTTCCGGCTGGTGCCGTCGCATGAGCCGCGGCCGGCCCCGCAATGGCGCTGGCTCGAGGCTCTGCAGGAGGCGGCGCGCAAGGTGGGCAGAAGGGTGCCAGGCCCCAGATCAAAATAATAGTCGCAAATCATCTGGCGGCACCATTTGCGAAGGGCTCATGGGCATCCAAACTGTGGCGAAGCAAGCATCAGATTCAATTGGCGTCCACCCGCAATATATCCGCCAAACCCTCGTGCTCGTGAAATCGTTTCTGATGAAATAATGTTACCACGTGGTCCAGTGAATTGCGCCTCTCCCCCCGCTCTCCAAGCGCCTCCGGCCTGGATAGCGTACGGTCCAGTGTCATCCCAGCTTGGAGTGTGGCTAGCCAAGGGTCCGCTGGCGTAGCCGACAGAGGCGCGCACGCTGGTGGGAGGGGCGGACGGATTAACTTCAGCCGCGTGTTTGAAATCCTCATAGCCGAACTCGCGGATGAGTTTGAGCTCGTCGGTTTCGCTGTCCCACAACCTTGAGAAGGCAAGCGGTCATTCTTCCGTGGCACAATTAGCCCAGTCTTTTGCCCCTTACCTGATTGCCAACCGCAATACCGAGAAACATACGCTGCATATTTCGCTCAATCCTGACCCGAATGATAAAGTAAGCGATGATAAGTTTAGGGAAATGGCAGAACAGTATATCGGCCAGGGTGAGAAGTGTGAACCTGCGGTGTACAACGCCCGCGTCCGCCGTGCCCATGAGTGCTGGCGCGGCAACCCGCGGCTGCCGGCCGGCCTGCTGTACGAGGGCGTGGCGCCAGAGCCGCTGCAGCTGTACGGGGAGACCGGCGCGCGAGCAGCGTGGTGTCGGCGATAGACGCGGCCATGGGGGTTGAGCACGATGCGGCTGGTGGGCTGCGGGAGGCTGGCGCAGCCTGTTGCCGAGGGCGGTGCGGCGCTCAGGCATGGCAGAGTGGTTGCACGGCGTGTGCATCCTGCGGCAGCCATGGGAGCAGGCAGGGCGCCACGCTGACAACATACAACAGCAATGTGCTCGACGGCAGAAGCAGGAACCAACGTCGGCCCCACTGACCAACCGACCGTCCAACCCCCGCTGCACCTGGGCAAGCTGCGCGACTACCTGCTGACAATGCGCCAGCACATGCCGCCGCCCCACCGCCGCTTCTTACAGCGGCTGGTAGCCGCCGACGCCGACACCGTCAG
>NNCB01000359.1:0-19060 GCA_002317545.1 Scenedesmus quadricauda | reverse complement strand
CATTATCTTTACGCCGATCGCGCCATTCGGTTTCCGCAACATCGCGGCTACGATACCCATCAGCGCGCCAGCTATGATCGCAAGTCGGCCAATCGTCAATCCGGCGGCCGCCTGAGCCCCGGAGGTGGCCTTCGTGTCGTTGGTTGAATAAGCTGTAGTTGCGTCTAGAGCATCCTCCCGCATGAAGTCTGGTCCGCGGGTTGCCCTGCCCAGCCTCCTGAGGCTGAGCCCATCTGTCACGACGTGCGCCACAAGACGTGCGCCCGGCTGCGTTCGCTGGAGAAGGAACTGGAGCGGATCGCCTGCGACCTGCTCAGGTTGGTGTGTACCCGTTCCCACTGCACGATCCTGAGACAGTGCTTTCAGCAAGTCCGTCGCCACCATGCCCATCCTGAAGCCTCTCGCTGCGCGCAAGCGCGCGCCCCGCTGGCGACCAAGGAAACCTGGGCTTTTCATTGTGCTGGACCGGGCAACGAGATGCACCGCCGCTTGCCGAAGTCGCCATCACCGCTAGCGATCGACAAGAGCATGCCGCCGAGGACGCCGCTCCGCGCGCGCCTGGGCCCTATGGCGCGCCCATTCTGCAGAACTTATTTATTTTGCAAGATCGTTGCCTGACCGTTGGTGTTTTCAGCTTTCTGTTCTTGAGATATTTAACTGGGGAAATTTCTCCAATACATAGTTGTATACAGACAATATCTGGGATTTGATCTGCTCAGAGTTGGCGATCAGGTCATTTATTTTAGGTGCCAGTACTTCTCCCATCAGGAACAGCGGGAGGATCATGGTGATCAGTAAACCAATAACCATGGTCAGTGCGGCGACCCAGGGTTTCCAGCTAGCAGCCTGACTGCTTTTGCGCAGCCTAAGGCTTTTGATATTAGCGTAGGTGGTGGGTTTTATTCTACTCCATCCATGCGCAGCCCCGCCACCGGCGGACACATCTTTCGACTATATCACCACGCTAAAAGATGGGCTTTTTCGGCAGGCATAATCACGACTCAATACCACTACCGGCAGGAAGGATCTAGCTCGTCCACGTTAAGCGGGATTCCTATTCACCGCATAATGAACAGTCTTGTTGATATACAAAGTGGTGCCACACATGGACCGTTATGCATGCATCGTCAGGCCTACAATGCACGCGGTGAACAGCCGACCGACCTTTCCCTATGGTGAGGATGGCACGCCCTATGCAATGAACATGAGCCGGATCAACGACACGGTGTTTCTCGCGTTCGAGGCGCCGCTTTATTATGTGAACCGCTGGCTGATTATGCTGGCTGGATGGCGTGTTTGGAACAAAACACATTGGTATTCAAATTTTTCCGGCGCAAGGAATCCGAGCTGGTGGCAGCCTACGACCGTGTGCTCGCCGCCATCGCGAACTGACGCGGGGTCGACGCGGGCAGTTGCAAAAGTAGAAAGGGTGTCAGGGACAAGTTCCGTGCCGGGCGCGTTCTTTGCCCGCATCGGGATGCAGGGCCGACGTTGAGGAAGAACGGGGTCAGGTTCATTTGTCTGACCTGCATTGAAAAGGCGGGCGTTGCCCGCCTTTCGTTTTTCTTGAAATCTTCGCTGCCTGGCTTCAGGGCAAGCCATGCATCCTGACCTTCTGTGATGTGAAACGATGCTATTTCATCCAACACAATTGAAACACGGCTGTTGCTAGCACACTTGCCCCTTGAGCTTGGCTCGCATGCCTGTGGAGCCTCCTTGCAGCAGCTTGCTTGGGCGCTGCACAAATAAAGGCCGTGATGCGTTGCATGTCTCCTTTGAAGTCAACTCTTGTATTACAACATCATTAAACGTGCTAGCGCATCAGAAACAAACACACATCACGCACGGGCCTGAGGTGGTGGTGCCTGCACACACTGACATTGCTGACGGCGCGTCTGCGCCTGTGTACTGAATATCAAGTTGTCGATGGTTGATGTGAGGGCACCACGCGGCCGGTTGCCGCTCTGTGTGGATGCTGGGCAGCGGCCATGCAGCCGTCGCCTTGGCGAACCGTCCCGTGTTCCGGGTACGAACAGCAGGCTGTTGGCGGCAAACATGAAAAGGGGGATCCTCCCGGCTTCGTCGTCGATTATCTTCTTCACAATTTGTCCGGACAAATTTAAAGTCAAGGCAGAATCGCAAATGTCCGGACAAATTTGCCGACATGATCATGAGGGAGAGTGCAGAAATGAGAAGATCACGGTTGGCCGCACTGGCCGCAAGCGTCGTCGTTGCCGCAGGCATCCGGCCCACCCGCCGGCAGCGTTCTGGATCCGGCCAAGCCGGCCGATGCTGTCGAAATATCCAAGCGGACGCAATGCGGCGTCAAGCCTTGCTGAGTCGGTGTGGTTTGCCGATCCAATCGTTTTGTAGAGTGCAAAGAGATAGTATCTCAGGGGGCGCCTGGCCTTGAATGCGCAGTCAGGTGGATGCAGCCACTGCGCCCGCGGCCGGGGTCGTCGCCGCCGGGGTGGTCGCGGGCAGCGGGGGCGAGACCTGGCCGGTCTGCGCGGCCGTGGCCACAACGGTCGGTGCTGCAGGAGCCTGCGACGCCGGCGCCTGTGTGACCGACGCCTGCGCCGCGGGCGTCGGCGTTGCAGGGGCCTGCGGCGCCGCCGGGACCGGCGCCGCGGGCGCGGGCGTTGCAGGGGCCTGCCCTGCCAAAGCCTGCGCAGCGAGCCCCGCGCCCGCAGCCGCGGCGGGCGTCGCCGCGACGGGGCCGGCGGCCGTCGCTGCTGCTGCTGCGGCGGCAGCGGCAGCGGCGCGCGCCCTGGCTGCGGCACGGGCCGCACGGCGAGCGGCCTTGCTGATGGCGGCTGAGGCGATGCCGGCGCGGCGAGCTGCCCATCACCTGCGAGGCCAAGCATGTTCTGCGCGATCTGAGCCATGAGATCGAGTGCCTGCCATGAGACTGCGCGATGCTGGCGGGT
Source organism: Scenedesmus quadricauda (assembly GCA_002317545.1). Classification (NCBI taxonomy): domain Eukaryota; kingdom Viridiplantae; phylum Chlorophyta; class Chlorophyceae; order Sphaeropleales; family Scenedesmaceae; genus Scenedesmus; species Scenedesmus quadricauda. Next base: position 16,130 of record NNCB01000359.1, on the reverse strand, counting down.
CCGGTGGGGCCGTAGGTCGCGGCCGGCTGCAGCGGGGCCGCTGGGACTGCTACGGGCGCCGCGACAGCGGGCAGCGGGTTTGCAAAAGCAACCAGCGGGGCCCTGGGTTTGCACAGCAAAGTGGGGATTGTGGGGCCGGCGTCAGCCGCGGGGATCATCGGAAGCGCGTGGCGGCGGGGCCGGCGGGCGTCCCGGCGATCATTGGTCACGCCCTCGAGTGCTGCCGGGCGGCGGTGCGACAGCATCGAGTTGACGGTTGCGCGGCGGCGGCGGCGCTGGCCGGCGCGGTGGCAGGACCATGGTGGGGTTGCCGGCGGCGATGACGGTGGTGCCGTCGACAGCCGTGATGGTCGCCTGCAGGCTGCGGCGTGACTTGCCACCAGGGCCCGGGCCCAGGTGCAGCCGGGCGGCGGGCGCCGCGCTCTGCCAGCTGATTTCGCCGGGGCTGTGGCGCATGTAGCTGACCGCGGCTGGTGGCGCCGGACATCCGCGGCGAGGTGCTGTGGGCCAGGACGTCGGATCATTGACGTGGTGCTGGAAGGCCGGGTCGAACTGGGCGATGGCGTGCGCATCGGACCGTTCTGCCGGATCGCCAATGCCATCCTGGCGAGCGGGACGGAAGTGCATGCGCATTGCGATATCGATGGCGCAAGGACCGAAGGCGCGGTGTGATCGGTCCCTACGCTCCATTCGCTCACCAACAACATGCTGGAGGACTTGCGTCTGTCGCGTGGGTGCGCTTAAGATTAATAAATTATTTTTGACTGTTCGATCTTCAGCGTCGTGAAATTGCGGCCCGGCGAGGTCAATATCACCCGCGCTGACACGATCTTCGGCATTCGAATCCCCTCTGGGCATATGGAGTAGTTGTGTGACAACCTTATTGACACGCGATCGAAAAGGAAAGACATATGTCACCGGTGTCAAGGCCAAAGGCCGGCGCCTCTGAGGGAGAGGAAACAGGATGCGCAGCGCAGGATGCTCCCCGCATTCGGTTAAACCGCACCAAAGCGCTTCTCCTTTCGCCGGTCACCCCCTCTATCCCGCGAAGGAATTGACATGCCGCTGAGCCTGCAGGGTAGTGAGAGTGATATCTCTTGCAGAGATACCCAGGCGCCACTTGTCGGAGTAAATCTGCAAACCCAAATCCATGCCCGCGCCCCAGGCCTGGGACATCGACCCACGTAGTCGATAAATAATCTTGGCTATAGCCTCCTAAGGTCTTCGGAATTCCCTGCCCGCAAAAATTTTACAATATTTTGTTTTCACACGAGTTTTTCAGCCCAGCTCAGTACATTTGCTACCCTTGCAGGCCAAAGCAGTATGTATCAGGCCGCTAGGTGTAACTACCCGTAAGCTGCAAATGGTGTCATCTCCCACGTGGATGCACGCGATTCCGCGCTGATCCTGGGCGCACCTGCTTCGCGTGGCGCTGCACCTCTGCTGAGCAGAAGGCGTAGGGCGCCGCGCAAGACACCGCAGCCGCTGGCCATCAACACCCCCTCCCCTCCCGCGCATGGCGTCACACTGGTGGGTGCTGAGCGCTGACAATGGCGCCGGCAACCTGATGACGGGCCGGGACCAGCTACAACGCCGTCTACGGCAGCTTCAACCTTGTGGGTGCGGCACGATCGACCTCGCCAACCCTGCGAGTTGCCGCAACTGCTACGGATACAACCACAACCAAAGTCGCCCGTCACTTCGGATGAATTCGCCACGGGCGGGACGCAGGTTTGTGGTGGTGTGCAGCACTTTAGTGCCCAAGGATAATGACATCACCAAAGCGACCGGACATTAGACACTTACACTCGCTACGGGTTCTGGTAATGATATGTTCTCAGAAGCTAAATCCACGATGCAGAACATCCGTGGTCGAACGCGCGCCTGAAGTTTATCTGAATTGCCATTCGGCCATCACCGCGACTAAAACAATGCTATTCAACATCAAACTCGCAATAAGCCTACGTTTGGACATGTGGCATCAGTAGATGGTAATATATAATACATGCATTGCCATACAATACGACGCTGCCGAGTGTAAGGCTGTTTCCTGATCAATTCGTTGTAAGCTCATTACAATCCTTGGCTCCGTTCAAGGATATGTCAAGGCTGGCGCCACAACTGCTTGATTCCTGAAGTAATAAATGCGATCTTTAGAAGTGACTAAGGTCATATCTGCTTTGCAGAATTATTTTCCTGGGTTTGCACACCAAACATCCGCCGCACATATGTACCAGGCAGTATATTGAGAACTGCAGCTGCATAACCGTCTGTGACAAAACTATGCTCGGTAATTTCAAAGAGTGGTATGAGTTGTTGTCTGTGAGATCCGTTCACTCCTGCTGACTAGCCAAACCTCCCAATCGCTTCTCCATTGATAGTGTGCACCTGCTGCCCGTTGGACATGTGTATTGAATCGGTATCCTTTGCCTATTTTTTAACCTCTTCAGGTAACGTGTCGTAATTAATGGATAGAAACCATCGTACCCGAGCTTTTTCAAAAACCAAGTAGCCATCATATCTGCAGCACTATATGCTCTTTGACTTTACAGATCAGTGATATCCAAAGATGGATGCCAGAATAAAATGCTAACCTCCTATTGTTTTGAGCATTCCTTCACAGGTTGTGGCATCCAGTTCATGAGTTGGTAGTAAGGAAAGAGCGATTCAGCCAGTTGTCTGCAGAAGCATCTGCGTTGCTGCGGATCAGTTCCGGGAGCGCTGCACAATCACGCCCCCGCCGGTTGACGCATAGGCATAGATGCAAGGGCACCACAAGCGCAGCGCCGTGCAGCACGCCCGCGCCTGCGCGGCTGGCACCCGCAGAGGTCGGTGCCCGCATCACGGGCAGCTGCTGCTGCGGGGCGGCGTCCGCGGCCCGTGGAGCACCCGCGGCCTGCGCGGCGGCAGCGGCCTGGAAAGCACCAGCAGACGCCTGGGGGACCGCAAATGCTGCGGGCCGAAGCGCGTCGCCATGCCCTCGTCGCATGCGCCCCTTGCGACAATATGGCGCGGCGATGCCCATGTACTGGCCGAGCTAGTATCGCCGGGACTGCTGCGCTGGCCGTTTCATGGCGGCCGCAGGGTCGGCAATGGGCTTGCCGAGCCGATGGTAGGGTTGGCGCCGCCCACAACGATGGTGCCGCCTTGGCGGTGAAGGGGCAGGTCTTGCGGCGGCGGAAAAAGGGTCGTGCCATCTCGTTGCGACCGGTTCGGCAATCCAGTAGCTTTCGGGCAGGCGCTTGGCGACCTTGTCGAAGGTCTTTTGATCGATCGCCAAAGTTGCGCCGCGACTGCCTCTGTCTGCGCAAAGCCGACGTGCGGCCGTCGATGGCCATGATGTTGTCGTTGGCCGAGGCGCGGCCTGTCCTCCGGCGGCGGTGATCGAGGTCTGAGCAGATTGCGCCTGGCGTCCAACTGCGGGCCACTGCGACAGCGCGGATGTTGGCAAGGTGAGATGAGGGTCGCTGGAAGTAACTGACGGCTGCCTGCATGATCGCTGTTGTTTGGGCGGTGTCGTGGTTGGCGCGCGGCATCGTGCTAGGACTGCACTCATACGCGGCGGTGATGGCACAGCCGGCCAGGATCGCCAGCAGGTTTGCGGTCACAGATAGTCCGGATCGATCGGGGGGACATGGCCGGTTCGTTCCTTGTAGCCCTTGACCACCATGTCGGTGTCGATGCCGAAGAGATCCCGTGCCTTGTATTCGGTGTCGGGCAGATTGGTGAACTCGGTCATGGAAAGGCTCTCGTTGATGTCAAGAGAGGGCATGATGGAGCGGGTCGATTTGATGTTTGGATGGCACGATGATTGCAATCATTGCTTGTAAAGGCGCACTGGGCTTCCCGCCGCCTGCCGTGCTGCTGCGCACCGCCGCCGCGTCGCAGCTGGGGAGTCACCCAGTGACGCCGACCACTGCCATGTTCTGCTGCGCGCAGCCAGCTGCGGCTGCCCTGCAGCGCTGCGCTTTGGCGGAGTGCTGCCTGCTGCTGCCGTGTGCTCTCGCAGTCACTAGCTCGTGTGTCACAGCGCTGTCTTGACCCCGCACACGCGTGCGCTCCCCTCCCCCACCTCCGGGACCTCGAAAACACACGGCCCTGCAAACTCAACGTCTGCGCACATCTCTTGCGTTCCATCTAATGGAAGCCCAAAAGTAACCAACTAGACTGTTCGTTACTTTTTTTTCGCAATGACGCTTGGCTCTTGACTAGACACAGCAGGCATTATCCTACCTGCCTTTTGATACAATATATAGATATACCGCTCAACATTATGCATTATAAGGCAAATACATGTGAGCATTATTTGCTCATCAATTCCTACCTTGAGTATATACGGGACGCTCTTAACAATCCTCCGTAACTGAATTGCCGCGCTGTCATCTGCACAATCCCATTTCGCTGTGCGTTACTGGTTTGCCTGTCCGAGGCACACCTGGACGCCGAAGTTTCACAGAAAGCATAGTATCTGTCCCAGGGCATATTCACCAGGCCTTCGGTATCCCCCGCAAGCAGGTTAAAAGGTTTGATCTACTTCTTCGCGTAAGACTATTCATCGCCAGTTTGACCATTTCGCTCACTTTCATTTGAGCACCGCAGAACCCCTGGCGTTCCAACACGTTGGAATGGACAACTCCCATCAACGTGGGTCATGGCAACTGGGTAGGAGAAATACCGGCGGTATACCGTTGGCCCTACGACTACAGTAAGCCCGGCGCTCCGGAAGATTTTATTCCGCAAAATATACCCTACTCGCAAACGCCTGGGTCCAATCTTCCCAACCTGGACAAGCTGCTAAGACCCCCCGCACAAAAAGTACGAATGGGCGACAAGGCCGAACAGAGGCTCTTACACCCACATGTCACCCATGGTCAGCTGGGGAACGACCAACTGCCGACCCATGATCCCAATAATCTTACAGCCGTATCATGCTGTATGGTAACGATGATTCAAGCCTAGGTGGAATGAGCCACTTCATGGCAGAAATGGAGTCAACAAGCGAGCTCTTTATTGTGGACACCCCAGGGCGTATATGCAAGCTCACAATAGCGAGCAGCTGCTGGACCTTCTTGAAATACAAGATGAATCATGCCTATTGACTGTTGTTAGTCTGCCTTCAAACGGACTTATCGAGTGTAGTTTTGAACAGTCAGCAAGTTTTACACCGTTCACTAGTGCAGAGACTAATTAGCATCATCGTATGCACATGAAGTGCAGCTTTGCTCGAGGAAAGTAAAAGCGGCGTGTCAGCTGCGAGGAATGAAGTTTCCAGCACACCTCAACTCGGCATTTTTCATTTGAAATCCCCATTGATGCAAGGAACAAGCAAGACTGCTTAATGATTGTGAAAAAATCCTGCATTGCTGCAGGTCAACCTCACGCGTAGCATCAAGGCTCATGCTCAGCAGTTCAAGCAAGTGCCAAGAAGCAAAGGGCAACCACAAGCGCGGCGCCATGATGTGCCGCGCCGGGCGGTGGAACCAGCGGACGAAGCCCGACATCATGGGAAGCGAGATCGGGAAACGGCGCCGCGACATGCGGAGCGCGTGTGATAGGCGGTGGTGAAGGGAAAGCCGTTCTTCAGACACCAGCGCCGCGCCGCGAGTCCAAGCGGACCCTCGGTGGAGATATGGATCGCCTGCGGGGCAAAGGCGCGAATATGCCGCCCCCTTGCGCCAACCGGCCGCGGCGGCGCGGATTTCGGCCGAACTGGGGCAGCGCCAGGGACTGCTGCACCATGCGGAGTTGATGGCCGCCGCGGGGTCGGCATGGCTTGTCAAGATAATGTGGGCTTGGCGCCGCCCACGCCGGTGGTGCCGCCATGGCGATGATGTCAGCGAGCAGGCTGCGGCGGCGGTTGATCAGGTCATAGCCGGCGACCGGTCTGTAGTCAAAGCCGGTGGGGGTGCCGCCGCCGTTGGGGGTGCCGCCGCGTTGGGGGTGCCGCCGTTGGGGCCCTGCGAAGCTGCCGAGCGGGGCGCGGTCTGACGGGGCTGAAGCCGAGGTTGCTGCCGCCAAGGACTTCGGCGATGGCCGAAACTGCGGCTGCTCGCCCAGGCGCGGTGGTCGGCCCTGAGCAAAATGTACCGGCGCCGCACAGGGCCACTGTGATGGCAACCGACGCGAAGGCAGAGAGACAGGAGGGTGCTCCGTGGCTAATCTCGCATTGATTGCCGAACAGCAGCCACGGCTGTCCTGCACTAATGAGTTTTGGGGGTGATGAGGTTGGCGCGCTATGCTCTGGCCTAGGGTGCTTGTGTGTCGCTCACCGGCCAGGTCGCCAGCAGCTGCGGGCCATCGTTGATTCTTGGTGGCGAGGTTCTGTGGAAATATGAGCACTTGGACAAAACGAGTTCATGTCGAGAGTGCGTACGCGTACTGGATCGGCAAGAGCGTGGTGTGTTGTTCGGCAGCGCGTGTTTAGGAGGATGGTTTGATGAAGCGGCGCTGTGTTTGCTGTTTGAGATGACAACTTCGCTGCAAGGACTGGTTCTAAAGGCACTCTGGGCTTCTCGTCGCCTGCGCGCTGCCGCCGCGCCGCAGCTGGCCACTCACCTGGTGAGACCGACCAGCCCGAGAGGTCATCGGTGGCCCCAAGGCCCTGCTGCATGACCAAGCAGGATGCGTTGTCGTGTTTGTACATCGCAGATACCTACTCGCTTTAACAACAAAAGCAAGGTCTCGACACACTACAGGGAATCTCCTGTTTGCAGCACTCTTGCACTTCCGCCTACGAAACGTGACGACCGACTACGACTCCAATCTATTTAGGAAACTTCTATTCTATCCGTTTGAACTACGAGCGAGGTATATTTGTGCTCAAAGCACCTGCTGAAATACAGTCGATGCCATCGGGATGGTAACACAGCGCCACCACCTGAGCGAGCAGTGGTCGCAGAAGTACGAGATTTACGTACCTACCGAAATCGACAAACTACACGACTTGGCCTATACGAATATTTTGCGCCTCAAAAAAAGCCACAATGACCTGATCATGAAAAGCATCAAGGAGAAGCTCATGCAAGTAGCCGACCCTGCCGAAACCCCACCAGGATTCAAGGATGGGTTGCGAGGGATCGCGTGTGTCCTGGCGACACATCATTTCCCAGGCACGTAACCTCTCGGGCACGCAAGGCCCTGGCTTAGCTTCAACTGCTCCCCCTGTACCTCTGAGTTGGTTATTATAAACAGCCTGCATACTGTCAATTGATTTCAGATCATTTATAAAACCGGGAATACTCTGATAGATGACCGCACGGCTTACAAAACCACAGGCCCTGGGCGACTCATCCTCAGCTGTGCGCGAGGCGGTCGAGACGATGACGTGCAAGAATCAGGCGCCTCGCAAGGTGCTGGCAGGACCTCATTCCGAAAGTCCCACCAAGTGCCCCTATTTCTGGACCGATGTCAGTGCACGCGGCAGGTGAACGACCGCTTGGTGCAAGTTCGCCGTGCGACGTCAGGGTGGATTTTGCTGACGCGGTCATGCCCACTTCATATGCCACGCGGCGTGCAAGGCAACACGATCACCGACCTGACGCCAGGCGCTCGCCTCGCCTCGTCGCATGTTGCAAGTCGGCCACGCTCATGATCCCCTTCCTCATCGGTGTGCCTCGGGTGGTGATCAGACGACCCTGCAAGCGGCCACTCTCGTCGGCCGCCAACAAGCAAGGTGCAGCTGCGCGCTGTTGGTCAGGTTGCTCCATCATGCCTGCAGCCACGCTGCACCTGCCTGGGGCTGGCGCCAGTCATATTCATGTCTTTTTAATTTTTAATTAATCAATTTATAGCACATGGCTTTAAGGGATTTAGAATCTATTTTATCCATATTGCTTGTTGATAATACTTTTTATCTTCCATTATAATATGGCTGCTGTACGTGATAAGATAGTCCTCCCGGGAATTTGCTTGCTTGGAAACTTGTAAACGGTTGTGAACATGCAGCTTCTATTTTGATCTGGGCACGTTCAAAACAAAACCCGGGTGCGCTTGGGCACCATCCCGCCATGCATATAGGTGCCGGCCGCAGACAAAGTAGCAACTGTAAAAAGTATGGTGTCACACGGGCTAGATCAGAGATAAACCCAATTGAGTGCAACAGGGGAGAAGCTCGCCGGGCTGCCAGCACAGCGAAGCTTTGACGCGGCGCATCAGCGCTTCTTTGCGCCGGGATGATCTTGTCGCCGATGTAGGCGCTGTTTGGCCTGATCACTTGAATCGACCAGGCTGCTCGGCAGGCTGGGCGGGTGCGGCAGGGGATCCAGGAGCGGCTTGCTGCTGCTGCTGCTGCTGCTGCTGCTGCTGCTGCTGTCGCTCGCGCTGCTGCTGCTCCTGCTGCTGCTGAACCTGCTGCGGGGTCGCAGCCGACCGATGACTCGTGCGTGCGACGGGCACATGGACCGCGCCCTTCGTGATGGCGCCGATCAACACCAAGAATGTCCACCGCACCAGCTCGGCCATCGATGGGGCGCGGACCTTGTCTATAAAGGTGGTGACGACCTGGGCAGCAATGTTAGCGGCGGCAGAGGCTGCAGCCTGCTCAGCCATGCGGCGGCGGTGCCACTGGTCGACGTACACGTTGCCGCCCTCGTTCTGGAAGGGGCCCAGCGCGCCACCGCTGAGGGTGATGCCGCCGCGGTGGTGGCTGTTGAGGTTGCCGTACACGCTTGATTGGCCGCCCACGTTGATGGTGGGAACGCGGCGGCCGACCAGGGTCATGTCGCCCATCCGCAGGACGGGCGGCGCGGGCAGCCTGCTCGCCCAGGGCGCGGCGGTCAGGGTGTCTGGCGTCGGCCTTGAGGGACGCGCACCCAGCCAAACGTGGCCGAGCAGCAGGGCCAGGGCTGCTTTTGAGGTCAGTTAATGGTGCGAGTAGTTGTCCAGAAGTGAGCTATTTGATCTAAGCCCGTCAGGCTGGGCACCGTCGCGCGCGGACAGTCGCAAGGGCTTTGCTGGGAAGCGTAATTGCAGCGATGGCAAAAGCCAGGGTCACCCTCGCAGGACGAAAAGGGCCTGGACGCGCGCGCTTCGGTCCAGACTCGCCCAGACCCAGGCAACTGGCGCCGCAGCAACGCGCGCCAAGAACACCCAGGCTGACAGGAGGCTCACTCGCCAAGTGCCATGCACGGACGAGCTATCATCTTTTGGTCTTGGACTGAGCCGGGCGGTCACTCAATAAATGATTACGTACTGTAGGTGCGGGCTCTCGAGGCTCAGTTGGACAGCTTGGGATTACGGTATCAGTGCCGATTGCTGGTGCGACGGTTGGAATCGAATGGTCAACCGGATATGCTGATCGCCGTGGTGCTGCCCGCCGTTCACCAACGTAGACACCATGGACGCACAGCTGCGGAGCAGCTGTGTCAAAGGTGCAGACTGTCGACCGCATGGGGACGAGACCGTGCCTGGACCGCGTGCAGCACGTGCCCCATCAAATCCTCGCATGATTGCAACATCTCCGTTGACCAGCAGGTCGAGGTGAAAGACCCGGCCAAGCCTTGAGGATGCTGCCCCAAGGCGCAAGCGCGCCGGCGCTTTTCACGCAGGTCGAGGTGAAGAACCGGCCAAGCCTTGAGCAGCTTGCTTCAAGGCGCAGGGGCGCCGGCGCCGTGGCTGGGTGGTTGGGAGGCCGGATGGAAGCCGCCCGCTGCAATGGCGGCGGGGCGGCCGGCTCGGCGGGCGGTGCGGGCAGCAGACTTCGGTACAGCTCAACCTGTCACGGACCGGCTTGCCACGGACCTTGGCGCCGCAGGACTTTGTATCGGGTCCGCTTCAGTCAGGTGCATTTGTGTGAGAAGGTCTTGCATGCGTGCACGCACGCATGCATAACGTGTCGGCAAAAAGGGTGTCCTGCCCCCAGATTTGCGGGTTGACACAGGGAAGGTCGCTCGGCGCCGGGCACCCAGGAGTTTGGATGCCCCGAACGGTGTGAACCTCACACTTTTGCAACACGGTCGATCATACCAGCTGCAATGGCGTAACGACACCGTGATACTTACCAGCATTGCAGCCGGTATTGTCGACCTTCGTATGGCAATGCCCTGCAATCTGGCACGTTTCTACCACATGTTTCTGCGTGTCGCCACCTCCTACGCTGTTATGTCTCTCAATGACTTGCATCGCTGCAGTCCCCGGGCAGATCAACAAACCCAATCAGACATCAGATATGTGGATTTGTCAAGTTCTGGGTTGCGTTCTTCTGGGACGGTCCACAGCAAATCAGGCAAATGTATCGTCGTCCTGAATGCATGATTGGCAGCACGCAGGGGATTATCACTAATGGTTGAACAGGGTCAAGTTGGAAAAATCATCAATTCGAGTGAGTTACATCAGAGTTTTTGCCGAATCTGAAGAACCGCCGTGAAGTGCCGCTGGCAATATGCCGCGGGCCAACAGCTACCACATTCCTGTTCCTACAGAAGGATTCATGCTCCCGGTCGAGGAAGATGCATCCGGTGGTACAGAGTTAAAATTCCACTGTGTAATAGTGGTCTGCGCTTGCGTCGCATTCGCAGCGAGCTGGCATGCCGTCAAGCGCAGCCAGCATATGCTGGTGTTACGAATGGCGGGCCGGAGCAGGGGAGCCCTTGTGTGTGGCGGGAGCTGGAGAGCCCTTGGGCGCGGCTTGCACGCTTGGCGACCCCACCGGCGTGGGACTGGCTTGCGCCTTCTGCTGCTGCTCCTTCTGCTGCGCCTGCTTCTGCTGCGACTGCTGCTGCTGCTGCTGCTGTGTCTGGTGCTGCTGCTGCTGCTGCTGCTGCTGCGCCTGCTGTTGCGCCTGCTGCGCCTGCTGCTGCCGACCCTGATGCTGCTGCTGCCACTGCTGCATCGTGGAGTGTTGGCCATCATCTGCTTCGCCCACTGCTGCATCTCCTGCTGGCCACCGCCTGCAGACCTGCCGCGCCACGGTGGCGGCGAACAATATTGTCAATTCGGGTTTCATGGTGACCGCGGTGCTGCTGCTCAGTGTGCTGATCGGATTGGGACTGACGATCGACGACACGCTGTTGATGGTGGCGGCGATGTGCCTGGTATCGGCGGTGCTGGCATGGAAACTGCACAAGGCGTGCGATTGGGCGACGCGGTTGCCGAAGTTGTAAAGCTGGTTGTCAGGCCGCCATGATGCCCACGCCGGCGCTGGTGAAGGAGGTCGAGCCGCCATAGGCGGTGATGGCGGCGCGGTCAGAGCGGGCAAAGCCGGACGTGCGGCCGCCGGTGGCAAAGATGTTGGCGTTGGCAGAGGCGGCGGCCTGCTCGCCCATGCGGCGGCGGTGCCACTGGTCATGGAACGTTGCCGCGCCCTTGTTCTGGAAAGGGCCCAGCGCGCCACCGCTGAGGGTGAGGCCGCCGCTGTGGCGGCTGTTGAGGTTGCCGTAATCCTTTTGCCAGGCAACTGACAGGGAGGGACGCGGCCGCCGACCAGGGTCATGTCGCCCATCCGCAGGACGGGCTGCCGTTGGCAGCCTGCTCGCCCAGGGCGCGGCGGTCCGAGGTTGTCAGGCCGCCGGCCTTGAGGGACGCGCCCAGGGCCCCGGGTCCGAGCAGCAGGGCCAGTGCTGCTCGCAGAGCAGAGGGTGCAGGGCAGCGAGAGAGGCAAGATAATTGGGGTCGACAACAGCCTTCAACAGCTGCTTGGTGGCAGTGCTAGCGATCAGACCAGGCGTATGGCGACCGAGCCGTGGGCCCGGGCGCAGAGACACAGGTGCTGTACATACGCACCCCTCGCAGGTGCGCACTGTGCCTCACCTGCTGCAAGTGCCCAGTAGCCGCGAACCATCATGTGAATCTGTTATAATGAGTTGAATCAGTGTTGTATGTAAAGCGATGCAGGCGGCGATGAAAGAACGGAACGGTTACTTGTGGTTGTATATTATCGCTTCGTTTGTTTTTCTTGTTTTAGGAGTAACCTCTTCTGATTGGGTTCCATGGTTAAAAAATGATTTCTATGGAGTATTGCGGAATCAGTCCTACGGCGGCGCGGCACGCTCTGCTGCAGCAAAGCAGTGGTGTACGGGTGAGAATCTAGACCGCACAAGGTGTGCGCTGGGTGTGACCTGCACAGCACGGTGCGTTGGCGATCCTAGCATCTAAACCTGTCCGCGTGGGCACTTTTTTTGAGCGCAGGAAGGGTTTTCCCGTGTCCATATGGGATGGACGACGGAAATCCGCCACTTGCAGCCTGATACAATTTATTGGGGTGCCCCCGTGGTTGACCCACCACCTATAGTGCCACTCGGCGGCGATGCAGCGGCCGCTCACCGCACACATTTCCTCAAGGACCACACCAGCCAGTCGATGAGCCACGCACCGCCTGGACACCGCGTGCCGTGACGTCGAGCTGCGCGTTTCACCCGGCGGCCTGATCTCAGGCAAAGCCAGGCTGACTGCATTCTGCACATGCGTCGTGCTTGAGCGCCTCCCTGAGCTGGCGGCGGAAGCGCGGTGCGATGCCGACGGCGCCGAATTGACCGCGTTGCGCGCCTCGGGCCGATTGATCGTGACGATCAGAATATGGCCTTGGCGGGTCGTCAGAACGGCGGGCTGGGCGGTGTCGGTCATCATGTCTCTCCCTGCGCCGGATACGCGAAGGCGCGAATCGGCGCGATCGGGAAAAACTATCGGCCGAAGTTAACGTTTACGTCAACTGCTAAGAGCGCGAGGCTGATCTCAGATCGACTGGCCGTTCGGCTGGCAATTGCTACAGCTGGAGGTGCGCAGTGAGCGGCTGTGGTGCCGCGGCGGTGCCGGATTCTGTTTGTGATGGTTCTGCGTTAGGGCCATGTCCAGGCTGGAGCATCGAGAGAGCGGGCGCGACCACCAGTTGGCGCAACATGCTCGGGATCTCGGCATCGCGGTTTCCGCCGCTGCGCTTAAAACCCAGGTAAAGATGATTAAAATAATGTTTGAAATCATGAGTTCGTATTTCGGGATGCGGCCAGCAGCGCTGTTTATGACGACCTGATCGAAGGTGGGCAATGACGCGCCACGACCGGCGGCTCCTAGCCTCAGCGATCGCGATCGAATCGCTGGCGCGATGAATGCGCGTTGTGCAGTCCAGGAATGCAGGACCACGGCTCCTGTGCCCTGTCGGGCCGTGTCAAACGACGCGCTCGCTTGTCGCCGCATTGGCGCCCCCGCCCGCCGTGCTCGCGGCGCCGGGGCTGTCCTCGGCACTCATAAGTCATCTCCATGCCATGTGCGGCGCGCGGCAGCCGGGCGGGCGCCGTCGCGCAACAACCCCGATCCAGCCAAGGACGCGGACCCGATTCGGACAGTCACCTGCGCCGACAGCGCCCCGGCAGCGCCCTGGCTCGCGCACACGTGCAAATCGGTGCAGCGACACGCCCCCCGCGCCCGCCGCCTCCGTCGCGCCCCGCGCAGGGCCCCGCCTGCGATCCCTCGCGGCTGGAGGCGCGGCGCCTCTGCTTCGGCGACCAGCACGTCGCCATTGTGGCAGGACCAGCATCGTGCGGGGATCGGGGTGCCACCTCTTCGCTGAGGACGGCATGTCATCGATAGCTTCATTGTTCGACGACGTGACCCACGTCGGCACGCAAACCCAGCGGTAATTACGCTTTACTTTGCGTGCACGCGTGTGACCGCCGCTTGCAGCCGCGCGGGTGCGCGGCGCCAGACCCCTCGGCGCCCTCGCCTGCGAGCGCCCTCCCTGCCGCGCTCCCGCGCACGCGATGTCCTTGGAATCGAGCCGAGCCGGCGCCCGCGCGCTCGCATGTTGCCGGGGCTGTCGCGGCGCAGCTGTCAGTTTTGACCACGACAGCCGGTACCTGTCGCGCGGCCTGGCTGACTACACCCAGCAGCTGCTCGCGCTGCTACCGGCCCTGGAGTGCGCCCCGCCCCGCCGCGACGCGGCCGAGCGGCCTTTAGGAGACTGCGCAAGCCGCGGCCGAGCCCGCGCGCCCGCCGCCTGCCGCCGGCCGCCTGCGCGGGTCGCGCGAGAGGCCGGATGGCGGGCATCATGCTGAAGGAGCATCCAGCGACCACGCTCAACTCGAACTGGTTCGATACCGGACCGAAAGCAAACATGCGCTTCCTTTCCGACGAAGAGATCGAGTGGCTTTTCCGCGCGCTGTACCCGAAGAGCTGACCTACCGGCGCGGCGTGTGCTACTCTTGCTTACCGCCGCGCGGCGGGCGCGAACGCACGTGGCCGTCATGGGGGGCGCGTACCACGGCCACCTGACGACCACGATGGCGATCAGGTGGGTGGGGTTGCTCGTGCGCGCAGGTCGCCGCGCGCGCGCACAAGGCGGGGGCGAGGCACAAGGGCGGGCGGGACACAAAGCCGTGCCGCGGGTTCTTATATCTCGTTTGAGTCGGGGACTCTGCTTGAGGCTTGGCATGCGCCGGCGACAGTGGGGGAGGACTGGCGCCAGCGCGCCGCCTGAGGCAGCTGGCGCGTGGGCGGCAACTTGCAAAAATGCGTCGCAACCGGGCCGAACCGGGCTCGGGCAAGACCCACGAGCAACTCCTGTCGTCCCATTCTCGCGGCACCCGGTTTCGTTTGGGCTTGCTTATCCGCTCGAGGCAAAACATTCTGGGGCCGTGGGGGGCGGCAAGGAGAGCTGGGTGCACGTGCTGCCCTGCCGGACCCCTATCGGGGCACGCACCTGGACGGCCGCGCCGCCGCGCGCGGCGCGATTGCCGAGGCGCGCGCGGCGGGCGGGTGAGCTGTGCGCGTTCATCTGCGAGAGCGGCCTCTCCTGCGGCGGCCAGGTGGGCGCGCGCGCGGCGCGCGCGGCGGGGCGCTTGCGCGTCCGAAAGTGCTGCGACCCCCCGCGATGAGGCGGCGCGGGCGCCGCGCGCGCCGGCGTGGTGGTCGCCGTTCACAGATGCTGACGAATCATCGCCCGCTACGGAACGGCACCCCGACCGATCGACCCAGGCGCACACACACCACGGGGCGCAAACACCACACGCACACACACATGCACGCGCACGGATTATCGCAGGTCGCCTGCCTGACGGAATCTCTGGCGACAAGCGGATCCTGATGCTGCGCAACCACGGTCCCGTCGTGATGGGCAAGTCGCTGACCGAGGCCTTCATCAAATATTGGGCGCTCCAGCGCGCGTGCGAAATCCAGCTCGCGACGATGAGCATGGGCAAGCCGATCACCGTCCCGCAGGAAGTGATCGCGGTCCACCAGCGCGACCTGTTCATGGCCTCGATCCCCGGACAGGCGGGCAAGGCCGAATTCGATGCGATGGTGCGCAAGGTCGACAAGATCGACACGAGCTGGCGTGTGTGTGAGTGTGGGCGGAAGGCTTGTGAAGGGTGCCTGGGGGCCTTCGATCTCGACTGCGGTAGTAGCTGCGCTCAAACCCGGTGCCGACGGCTGTTCTGAAAGGTTCGCGGCGAGCGCTTGGCGTAGGTTCCCGCACGCGTGAACGGGCGCCGCGCCGCCTTGGCGCGCTCGACATCGGTGAAGACGCGATTTTCGAAGCGTTCACCGAAGCGGTCGAGCGACGCTTGGATGCGTTCCCTCACGCGCGGTCCAGCCCTCTGCCCGCTCCGCCTGCAGGCAACGGCTTCCCGCTGTCAGCGGTGGCGATGCGCGGCCCCTGGCTGAGGCGTTCGCCACCCAGGAGTACGGTGAGTCCCCCCAGCACCCGAGTGCGCGCCAATCGCACCGCCGTCATCCACCCCTCCTCGCGCGGCTCACCCCGCCGCAGCCCTCCCCCCTTTCCCCCCTCGTCTCGCCCGGCTCATCTGTGTGCCGGCAAACATCTCTTTCCACGCTTCGCCTGCTCTGCGTTGCGTCAGAGCGTCCTAATACGACGTTCACGCTTAGCTAAGCCATCAGGCGGAGTTCCAGCCTCACAGGGGTTACCACACGGGCCTTCATCATCCTCCGCTGATCGTTCCGCCCGGCTGCGGCTTTCGTGTCGGTGGCGAGACCCGCGAGTGGATCGAGCGGTCGGCTGTTTGCCTTCGAGCTACACCTATTCGGGACACCCGCTGGCAAGCGCGGCGGGGCTGGCGACGCTCGATCTCTATGCGCGCGACGGCCTGTTGGACCGTGCCAGCGAACTCGGCAGTTATTGGGAAGACGCGGCGCACAGCCTGAAGGGGCGGCGCGTGCGTGGTGCGTGTAGGGCGGTGTGGGTGTTG
>NNCB01000358.1:0-19067 GCA_002317545.1 Scenedesmus quadricauda | reverse complement strand
CCCCGTCGGGTGATGACAAGGCGGGTTCGGACGAGGAAAGGGCGTTGTCGGTGGCGATGGCGCTGATCCGCCTGTTGCGGGGCACTGCCAACGTCACCGCGCCATCTGGCAGTGCCAGGCGGCGGCCGGTCGGGGTCTCGAGGCAGTTGGCGGCGTCCGCGCCGCGGCACATCGCTGTCGCTTCGTTCGCGAGAATCTTCTTCGCCTCGTTGATCTCGGCGCCCTCGAGCGTTCGACCGGAGCAGCTGCAGTCACGCGCTGCGCGGGATGCTCGAAGCTGCCGACAGCAGCGGCAGCGCAGTTGCTATGGCAATAGCAGCAATGGGATCACGGTCGCGATTGTGGCGTCGTCATCGGCGCAGCAGCAGTGGACGCAGGGCCGTCGCAGCAGCGTGGCGGGCATGTCTTGGTCAAGCACCTACGGTGCTGCGTTGGCGGTGCAGTCCAGGGTAGCGGCCCGCGACCTGGTGTTTTGCGGGGCGTCAAGGCCAATGGCAGTGCGGGGCCGGCGAAGGCGAGCCAGCTTGTGCCTGGTGGCGGCCAGCAGCGCAGCACGTGGCCTTTTCTGATCTACGCGGTGACCATTGTGCTGTGCATGGCGGGCAGCTTGGCGGTGTGGCCGAGCGTCGGCAGCCTTCATCTGTCGAACTGGCCATGCCGCCGGTCCCCCTGCGCGCCGCTGGCCGAAAAGCCACCGGTCATTTTCGATCCCGGGTAGGGGGTAAAACCCGCGGGGAGTTTGGCATTCCGCGCCGCTGCGCGCCCACCATCTGGCCGTCTTCGGTCTTGATGCTGACGTTACCGCTCTCGCCATCATCGCTGCTGGTGATCTTGTAGTCCGCCGTCTTGCCACTAACCGGTGTCGACCGCCGACCGTTTCTTCCGGTCGCTGGATCGGGCTTGTGTGCCATTTTGGGTTTGATCGTCGCAGGCCGTTACTTGCTCGACCCGATGTTCCGCCTGCTCGGGCGGACGAAGGCGCGCGAGGTAATGACCGCCGCGGCGCTGCTTGTCTGCTGGCTTCGGCGCTGTTGGTAGTGGCAGCTCGCCGGTGTGCCACGTCGTGACGCCGTCCCCCTGGCAGCTGCCGGTGCTGCTCAGCACGGACTACTGGCCGCTGGGGCTGGTGCTGGCCCTGGGCCTCACGCAGGGCCACCTGCTGAGCACCGCCTGCATGCACGCGCCTGCAGTGCTGCCGCCCGGTAAGGAGGCGACGTTTGGGCCCGTCACAGGGTTCTGCATCACTGCAGGCTGCCTGGGCGGCAGCGTGGCCTCCACCCTGCTGGTGGAGCGCTTCACGCTTGGAGGCGGCCTGTGAGGCGCCAGCGAGGGGGTGGCTTGCAATTGCGCCAGTGTGCGTGTGCTATGCTTTGCTGCGGTTGATCAATGTTGGAGTGTTCCGATGCAGGGTGAAGTAGCTATCAGCAGCGTGAAGTGGTGGGCGAGGGAGAAAGAGATAGGATCAACGGCACCAGCAGGTGTGGGCACCACTTGGCATCTTGTTTATCATGCGCTCATTGTCATCTCGCTGCAAGCCATGCGTTTGCGTGGACGCACTTAGATTTTGCTCACAACCAGCAACCACTTTTCGAACCCGCCAGCACACACGTGTGCCCCGCACCTACCCCATTGAGCCTCGCCTGCGTGTCCGCCCGATGAAGTGGGCTTTTGGGCCAGTGCCGACCTGCCTGCCACCCACCAACTCGTGCCTTGTATTTGCCGCAGAGGCTGTTTTTGAAATTGCGCACATTGCTGCCTCCTGAACTCCTGCCTGATATCATGACTCGCTCCTGCATACGCTTTTATTTTTCAGGTTAACCGTTTCTGTAATAAACAGCCAATGATGGGGTAGCGTGGCCAAGCATGTCGGCCGCATCAGGATACAAGGCCTGCATGCCGTGTCTCCATTGCCCTTCCTTGTTGCTTCCGGTTCATCTGCACCTCGTGTCGCTGGATCATGATGATGGGCCCCGCCGCGCATACCTGTGGAGCATCCGCCCTTTCGTCTCGCGCATGCTTTGGCTGCTGTGCAATGCAGCTGTAGCGCATCTGCGGGCCACAACACTTCTCTCTCCAGGCATGCAGCATACACACACCGTGTAACCAGTGTCGATGTTTGCCGCAGAGGCGGTCAGGAGATTGTGCCTGCGGGAAGCTCCGCTCTGCGGCGCATCCTGGTCCGCTGATCCATCAAACCTCCCTGCCGCCGTCCGCCGCGCGGCGGCGATACAGCTACACCCAAATCGTCACGGTACTAACCGATTTAATGTATCATATCAATGAGACGATGAATTATATATAGAGACAATGATAGATTGACCGACGGATGAGCATTCTTCGCACGCCACCCCGCCAGAACGACTGACCTTTCCGGCCACTGACAACGGCCGTTACCAGACTAGATCATGGCGACGCCACTGGCTGGCACACCTCGAGTGGACTCGATGGAGCAGGAGCACGCGTCAGGCCCCGAGCCCGAGCCGCTTCCGCCGCGGAGCCATTGGAAACGAAATAGTGTCATTGTGAACCAATCTGTCCGGGCAAGGGTGCCAACGTGGATTTGCCCGGCTATGACGCAGTGGGAGCAGGGGGAATTTAACGATGCTGAGTAACGGCACGATCGCTATATGGAGCGTTCCGCGTCAAGGCAGCGCGGGGACACTGGTCTCAGGAGCGTCGCAAGAATTCCGTTACGACGCCGGCCTCGACTCTTCGTGGTCGCGTGCTGGACGTTCTCCAGTCCGAGGGTTTCATCCGCGGCTATTCGGAGACCAAGTTCGAGAACGGTGCTGCCGAATACCTTGTGCTTGACCCGCAATGTTTTACGTATTGAAGTCAAATGGGGACCAAAAATCTGATCCCATATGACCAGCACTACGCATGTGTTTGCGGCATGACAGCCTGAATGGTTGACATATCCACCATGCACCACCTAGCGTCCGAGCGATCTCTCTCGCACCCTAGCAAACATCAAGAGCATGCAACTGTGTTGTAATCCCATCTTGCAAAGAATGTTGTGTGCCGTAAGGATTCACATTTTGAAGATGTGTTCAAGGTTCCTGGTCTTTGTTTGTGCAAGTGTCAGCTCGGGTGTAGCATGTGTCGTAACTTTGACTGTGCAGTGACGGCCATCGAGCAAAGCAATGAAGTGTCAGTGCTGAAGCATTAATGACAACGGTTTTTCTTGGTATTGGAGCCTTGGGTTGGTGTGCGAATTTTGCGACTTTTGGGACGACCGGCCACCAGATGACGGCGTCGCCTCGACAGGATTGGCGGCATGACGCAGCAGCCGGGCGTAGGAAGCGTGAGGCCCTGGAAGCTAGATATGTGCACAACCAGAGCTTGTATGTTTCGGAGGTCACGATAGCGAAAGCCGCATTTTCGCTTGGGTTTTGCTGCCTGCGACCCTATATAATCGGCATGACGGACACCCCAGAAAATATGGCGCAAAGCGCCAACGCCAACCTGCCCAACGCCAATGCCTATGGCGCCGATTCGATCAAGGTTCTCAAAGGCCTGGACGCGGCCGCAGAGCGTCCCGCGCTGTAATCGGCGCCCTGACGACGCGGTTGGGCTGCCGCATGGCGACAGGGTAGGGCTGCTTGGCTAAGCAGGCCGGAAAAAAGGCCGCGGACCGGAAGCCACTTTGAAATCCGCTTGGTTCATTCTCTCGGCGCTGGTCGCCGGCATGTTGCTCGGGATCGGCGTCGAGATGGTCTCGGTCGAGTGGGGCACGGCATCGCTGCCCTATGTCGAATGGATCGGCCTGCTCTGGCTCAATGCGCTCAAGATGATCTGACGCCAATCGACGCCGCTCGTATGGCCGGCCGCGGAACTTGTGGCGCGGCCCGATTCGTCGATCTCGTCGCCGCCAACCGCGCCGCCTTCCCGGGCGTCGAGCATGTGATCGCGAGCGAAGGCGACTACAGCGCCTGGCGCGACAGCTTCCCCGCTACCGATCCCGACGTACCCCGGGGCGAGAGTGACGCGGTGATCCAGATGTACACCTCGGGCACCACCGGAAAACCCAAGGGCGCGGTGCTCACCAACGGCTCGGTGCTGCGCTCAGCTGCGTCGACCCCGGCTGGGTCGTAACTGAACGCATGTGGTTGAACCCTGCTGCACAGTGTCTCGGCAGCAGCAGATGATGGCCTGTGGTGGAAAGGGTGAGCTGGTCTGGCACTCTTGTCACCCCCCCCCCTCCGTGGTGGCTGCGGGCCCCGCTCCGCCCCGGCAGTCCATGGCTAAGCTGGCCGTAGTGGGCTACTGCCGCGGGGACACGACCTGCACGTGGCGCCGCTCTGCCACATCGGGGGCCTCAGCAGTGCGCTGGCGGGTCTTGGGCGGTGCGTGAAAAATATACCGCCAAGGTCGGCTTTGGCGAGACCGGCAAGGCGCGCAAGATCGACAAGCGTCGCTACCTCGATCAGAATCACTATCCGCTGGCGACGATGGATTATTTTTTCGTCACCGCCGAAACCGCGATGAAGTTCGACATGAACGGCGGCGATCCAAAGGATCTGCGCTATGTGCAGGTCGAGTTCAACCAGTCGGGCGACAACCGGGTCCGGATCGACTGGTTTCCGGTGCAGAGGCCGTGCGCCTGATGTCCCACCACCGCGTCACTGCGCTCATCGCGGTGCCCACCATGATGGAGGACATGGTGGCACACCTGGCGGCAGGCGCAGGCCAAACAGATAACAGGGGCAGCAGCGTCACGGCACAGCCACGGGCTCCGGTTGCCTGCCATCAGGCTGCGCGTGCGGTGGGCGGCGGCGGCATGCGGCCGCGGCTGGTGCCAATGCTGCGACGGTGTCTCCCGAAGCTGATCGTCAGCGGCGCGTACGGCAACAGACCGCCTCTTCCATCACCTTCCACCGCGCTGCAGGTTCGAACTGGACGAGCACCGGCATATTGCTGCTGCGCAACGCGCAGCTTTCAGTGCTCGAGGGTGGCGCCGCACGCTTCGCATCGGTGCGATCGGGACTTGCCCAGGCGGCAATGGGGGTGATGCCGGGGGCCGGGGGCGCCTGCGTCGGCGTGCCGGCGCCGGGCGACCAGGTGGTCATAGCGGTGGGCGCGCAGCTGAGACGGCGGCTCTGGCAGGGGCAGCAGCTGCCTTGTCGGCGCCGACGCGGGCCCGGCTGTGGTCGCAGAGGTGCTGACGCGCGGCCCTCATGATGTCGCGTTTCTGGGACGACGCTGAGTAGGCAAGCAGTTGGCGCGGCTCGCAAGGCGGCGACGAGGGCAAGGGAATCAGTGCGATGGCTTTGGGGAACGCCGGCGAACTGGCGGTCAAGGGGCCGCAGATCATGCAGGGTTATTGGAACCGCCCCGACGCCGATCTCGACAGCTTCACCGCCGATGGCTGGCTGCGTACCGGTGACGTCGCGGTGGTCGAGGAAGGCGGCTATATCCGCATCGCGACCGCCTGAAGGACATGATCGCGGTCGGCGGGTTCAAGGTCTATCCGAGCGTGATCGAGGCGCATCTTGAGTCTACACCCGGCGATACCAACGAATGCGCGGTGTTCGGCCTGCCCGACGAACGGCTGGGCGAGGTGGTCGGCGCCACCTGGGGTTGAAAGGTGACCAACGCACGGAGCAGTAGTGTGTGTTTTGTGGGCAGCTGTGGGAACGTGCTGCATAGTCATGCTCCCCCTCATCTCGTCTTCCAGTCGAAGGGCTCTCATTGATTCACCCCTTCCCCTGCCCACGTGTTCGCCTGAGCGGCGCAGACAGGGAGCGCGGCCCGGGTGGTTTCGATGAGACCGAAGACGTTCACGTCGAACATCGGCCGATATTCCTCGGACGTGCCTTCCTCGATCGCGCCGAAGAGTGCGTAGCCGGCATTGTTCACGAGCACGTCGAACCCGCCGAAGCGTTCGACCGCCCTTGCGACGGCTGCCTTGATTTCCGCCACATCGGTGACGTCGAGCGGCAAGGTGATCATGCGGCCGCCGAAAGGCTCGGCCATGTCCTCGATCGCGTTGTAACCTGGACCCGCAATCTGCAAAAACAGCTTGGTAATCCATGCACTGTTAGGCTGGCGGGTTGAGCACTCACACGCACTACGCAAGCTGCACTGATAGACCACGTTGAAATGTCGCCAAATTGGGCTTGTTGTAAAGGCATGTCTCAAAGCTGGGCTGCACAGTGTAGGGCGCACATGTATGAACACGCATTTGCGGCGCGCGCCAGCTCGCGCTGTTCACCCGCGGCTGAAGACGCAGACGTCGCGACCTGTACCCTTGGCACCAAGGATGCGGAGCAGATGATCGACGGCCTCCGGCCTGTCGTATCGCCGTTCATGCTGCACTATAACTTCCCGCCCTATTCGGTCGGCGAAGTTGGGGGTCATCAGGATACCTGATTTCTAATAATGGCGGAGCAGTTGCCATGATCGCCTGTTCCAATTACGGTTGGACCGACTATCTTGCTAATTATATGTGAGGCTTTACCGTAAAGATGAGAGAGAGAGTATGGCGCCACCTTAGGTTCGTGTTGACATCAAAGTTGTCGACTCGTGAGGCGGCAGGACAGCAGCGCGTGCTGCATGAGTCCCTGAGCAGTGGCACTGTGGTCGACGCCAGAGAAACATCTTCACCAGCCCCGATACATCCACGCTCACCTGCGCTCTGCCTTCTCGCGTGCAAGCGCGACGAGCGTCCCAAAGACCTTGCGTTCGTTGCGGTCCAGCTTGGTTGATCTCATCCACGACGCGGAAGGGCGTCCGGTGACGCCCTGCAGCGCGATGATGTACAGAATGGTGCCACGCTGCGCTCGCCACCGCTCTGCCGCGTCGCCGTCAGCAGCTGCAGTTCCTGTTCGCCCTGAACTTGACGCTATCTGGGGTTGCGCGTTTAAGAGGCAAGCGGATGGGATGTGGGACGTACTGTACTGCAGGCGTATTACGGCAGGCACAGGAGCGGGGCGAGAGGTGGGGCCGCAGTTGTGCCCGCCAGTGTTCTTGAAAGGTGCATGCAGCGCAGCCAGTGCCTACAAACAGCCGTGATGGACCCTCCCGGTGGTCACGCGCTGCACCGCCCTGGCCCCTCAAACATACATTACCCTTACGCTTCATGAACGTCGGCGCTCTCACCCGTATGCGTACTTGTCGTACTCCGTGCCGGCACTCATGCCAGAGCACACCTCCCCCGCGCACCCGATCTCGCTGAGCGCGGCTTCAAAAGCTGTGTTGATGCGGGCCACCACTTCCTCCAGCTCAGGCAGCCAATCGACTGGAGAACAGGGGCGTGGGAGCATCGGAGGTTGCGAAGAGACACCGAGTAATGCCCAGTACCACTGTGCCAGGGTTTTGGGTTGAGCCTGGGCCCCTTCCTCCCGCAACTATCGTTGCAGCGCCCTGTGCAGCCCATGTGCGGCACTCCAGCCTCGTCACCTCGACGGCGTCCATCGCGGCTTTGAGCGCGGCCACCCCGCTCCTCGTCTCTGATCACGTCCCGCCTGAGGTCCTGTATGGCGTCTGCCGCTCATGGTATTCCTCCAAGCGCGGGGTGTGCACACAATGCCCGCCAAGTCCGCCTCCAGGCCTGGCGCCGCTGTGACCGCCGTCCATGGGCCAGTTAGCGACATCGCAGTCATGAGCAGACGGGGGGAGGCGGGTGGGGGGCCAGCAGGGCGCCAAAGTTGAGAGGCGAGGTATTTGACTTGCGGCTGCTAAAGCCCGCGCCCAATTCCCTGCACGTAGCGTGGAAGTATAACGATAAACCGCTCGAAAACAATCAGCAACAACTAAGCCTGACCGCCGCCTGGTCAGTCCTGGGTGAGCCCGGTGACCTTGAACTTGCCGGCACCTTCGATGCCCAGCGGATCGTCGCCGGCGGTGTCCGTCGTGACGGTGCCGAGTTCGATCAGTTCATTGGTTTCGCGATCCATGATCGTTTCCTTCCAAGATGCCGCGGAATTGCGGCTCGATCGAAGCTAGGGCGGCGGCGCCGTATAGGAATTTTATACGACTCATATCGTCCGAATATTATCGCAAGGGTTCCGAGCGCTTGCGGATCTTTGCGGCAGACGCACGCCGTCGCAAGCGCTGAAAAAGGCCCGGAAAAACCTGACGATCGTGAACGTAAACTACCGCCTGAAGCCCGATACCTCCAGCCTGTTAGCGGCTCAGCTTTCGGATATTCACGCCAGCGTAGAGTACCTCAATGCGCATGCCGCACAAGTACCATTTCCGGGCACCAGACTGCCTGCTTTGCCAATGCTGTGGGTAAATGCGGCGCAACTCGGCAACAGTGCATCCGAAACTGGCAGCTACCGGCATCGTGCTCCGCACGAACCTGGTGGGAAGCTGTTTCTCTCGAGCAGGCATGCTGGTCCCGCGCAACTGCGCCTCGCCTCCTTGAGCGCCAGTTCAGCCGCGCAGCGCTCCCGCACGCCCTGCCACTTGAGCGCACCAGCTGCATCAGCTCATTACTGCTTTGTATTCCCAACAGAAGCCGTCGCGTGCTGTTCCAGTCAGGCTTGGACCGCAAGGGGTCCGGCTGCTGCTCCTTGGTCTTGGCCGTTGTGGGAGAACAGTATGCTTTCGCCCAGCTTTGCTGCCTGCAGCCGGGTGGGGGCGGAGAGGAGTCTGGAAGATGGTGGTGATGGAGGTCGGGGAGAGGGAGAGGGAGTGAGTGGGAGAGGGGAGGTAATATTAAGGCAGGGAAGAAGAGGCATTGATAATCGCCCAACTGCATGCGGGAGCAAAAAGAGCACGCAAGGGCCGCAAAGCGGACGGGGCATTTGATGATTTGACCCGGCAGTCAAATAGTGCGATACACTCATAGGACGCCCCCACACTTGTTGATCGAGGCTTGCTGCTGCCTCTGCAGGTCCTCGAGCTCGGCCTGCTTGCCCTGCACTTGCTGCAGCAGCCCGCTGCGCTTCGCCCCCAGCTGTGCCAGCTGCTGCTCCACATCCGCCAGCTCCGCCTCCGCCTGCTGGAGCCGCTCCTGCGCCTGCGCCTTGGCCTGTACAAGGCAGGGGCAACGGAGAATCGTGGCGCCTGACATGAGCGGCCTAGGGGAGGGGGGCGTTTGTGCGCGCAGCCCCTAACCTGCAGGCATGCAGCCCACAAACCAGGCTTTGTGTGTATCATTTGCATTGTGCAGTATCCTACGCAATATACGTCAAAAAGTATGCCTTACGACCGCCTAGCGGTAGATTCAACCACACCCCCAAGGTACCTCGTCGACTGGCAACTTCTCGGCGAGCGTGATCTTTCATAGGTGGCCTTCTGATTCGGTGCTCACAGCTGCCGGTGTACTCACTGCGGAAGCGCGGCTTCCTACATTAAAAGGCCGGCCCACTGCTACTCATCCGAATATGAACATTTTTTGCTTATGTCTGCTCAAATCAGGATATTCGGGGCGTTTTCGTATGTATCTAGCAATGGAAATTCTATGCAAGGAAGAAATCATTACATGAAAACTGGCAGGTGCACATGACGCACGAGTTTGACTCAGCAGCATCGGCGACTGTGCGTGGTGTGTGTGTTGTGGCTGTGCGTCAGTGTGCGTGCGTGCATGTGTGTGTGCGCGCGCGCGAGCGCGCGCACCTGCTTGCGTGTGTTGTGTTTGTGTGCGCGCGTTGCGGCCCATGCGCACTGAGTCAGCAGCGCGTCGAGCTTGGCGTTGTCGGAAGCAAGCAGGCTGCGCTGAGCGCTGGGGGGCCGCTCGTGAGCGCCTGCATCACCAGAGGAGGCGCCTTGATCAGCTCTGCCAGCGTACACTGCACACCGTAGCTGGGGATGAAATCACTAGAGGCGGATTAAAGAGGGATAATTGTACGTATTTGTTCAGTGACTGGACTGCGCCTCGTAGCGGGGCCGGTCGATCCAGCCTGATTCAGTCAGCTCGGTTCAGAGATGGCTTGTTGCGCACAAAAAAGCGGCGCCTGATTGCTGCCTGGCGGCAGAACAAACCACGCAATCAAAAACAAAGACCGCTACAGCACACTACGCCGCCCCAAGGGTCCAACCCCAGGTTACTGGTTGGTTTATGCAGGCCGGTCGTGCCAGATTTTGTAGGGCTGGTCCAGGGCCCACGCTGATCGCGTGCACAGTGCCCGCCATTCAAGGTGCTTCAGCTGCGCCGACACCTTTTCGTCATCCGCACGCACGTGACCGCAAAGTCAAACAGCATGCCCTGGCACGCCTGGAAGGACGTCGTTTGACAAGGGGAGTAGTTGGACCATCGAGCATCGGCAATGGCAAGAGGTTGATGAACCCCAGATTGATGGAAATCAGTGCGCAATTGAAGGATCACTAGCCGACTGCGCATCTGGCCTCGAGCTGCCTCCTTCCCTCTTTCCACCAACACACCGCCTGGATCTCGCGCTCACCGCCTCAGTCACGCGTGATGGCTGGATGCGTCGTGCACCGTGATCTCATGCCAATGGCCCAGCACCTCGCCCTGAAACGCGCCCGCCGGCTTCTGCCGCTCCGCCACGCGTTCCTGTTCGCAGCCCGGTCGATGCCATGTCCATCGCCTGATTGCGTCGTTGCCGCGGCTGTCCAGCGCGCCAGGTTCTCTGGAGGACATCGATAGGGGCATCACGTGATAAGGAAGAGGGCCTTTGCGATCAATTAGTGACCAAGCTGAACGGGGCACTGGAAGAGGTTGGGGCCGGTGAGCGTGTTATGTGTGTGTGTGAGAGTGTGTCCTATGTGTGTGTATGTGTGTGTACTCGTGCGCGTGTGCATGTTCGCAAGGCTGATACCCCCTGGTAGGCCTGCCGCCGTTTGGTCCTACGTATATGTACCCCGGGGCGAGTAGGTCTGGCGCAGGGTCTGGCGGTCGTTGACACCCGTGTTGAGGCGGAATTTGAGCCCATCCGCGATTTCGTATTCGGCGTACAGGTTGAGCAGCACTCGTGTCGTTGTGTGTTGGGGAGAGGGGTGGGGCGGGTGGGTGTGTCGAGAATCAACGCTGCACGGTCTCGTACACGTTGCTCTTTGCGGCATTAGCTGTGGTCATTATTTGTCAGCGGCTGAACAGCCATGCCCATCACCGCTTGAAGACACCAAACCCCCGCCTTATCAACTTGGACTTTGGGAATGCTTACGGCCCTCAGCGCTACCTCCTGCGACAGCGATCCTCTGCCGTCCAGTGTTGCAATCGCGTTGCTGTTGTCCACCATTGGGGGAAGCGCCGCAAACTCGCTCTGCTTGGCTGCCAGCTCGCGCTGCGTCTGGGCAATGGAGCTGCGCCACTCGTCGCTCTTTGCCTGAAGGCTGCCGATGCGGTCGGAGACGGCCGTGAACTCACGCATCTGATGGGCGGGAGGCGCGTGGGAGGGTGCTGTTACGCCTTTTCAGCAGGCCCGCCCTGATCATGGTGAAACTGGAAAAGACGCGAAGGGGGACAAAGGGGCTGTAGGCCATCGAATGACGCTACAGTGACAGCACTGATTCTGCCAAGGCTTAACCCAGCAGGTCCTCGATCTCTTTGCGCAATTGCTCGGGCTTGTTGTCGGCGAGACGCCATGGACGCGCGCTGGGCTGCGGTTCCGTCGCAGATGATCGTGCTGAACCACTTGATCCCGCTGCCGAGCAGCCCGGAGGGTCTGGGGTTGGGATGGGCGTACGCGATAGGAGAGGAAGGCGAAATTGCCCGAGGTGAGGTCGAAACGGCTCGACCCGCCATAGGCGCCGCCCTGCACGCGCACCTTCCCAGAGCTAGGCCAACCCATGCACCCTCCGCAGCCAGCCCGCTCACTTGAGGGGTGCGGCGTCGTCCGCACCTCGTCCCGGTGGCGCTGCAGCATGGCCTTGGCTGTCTCCAAGGCCCGCTCGTCACCAGCCACATCGGCCCCTTCTCCGACACCGCGCACACGCCATCGCTGCCGCATTATTTCAAGATGCGCAGCCGCGGGTGTGCAGGCTGCAAAGCATGTGTCTTTACCGCAGTGCCCGTTGCCGAAACCAGGATACTTGCATCATCTCATGGTGTGTGCAACTACTCTCAAGACCAGTGGCTGCTCATCTGGACGGAAACACCTGCACATGCTGACCGGCGCAGATCCATCCCTTTCACCTTCTTCCGAATGTCATCCAGTGGCGCTGCAGCTTCTGCCGCTTTCTGAAGCGCTCGGATCCGCTCCAGGGCCCGGTTCTCGGCCTCCAGCTTGGCCAGCTGCGCCTGCAGCGCCGCCAGGCTCTGGGGGCGGGAGGCACCCAGAGAACGATTAGGTCAGCTGCATTCAGGTGATGCTTTGCAAGGTGTGACGGAACATAGCAAGCCAAAGCTCAGCAATCCCGAGGCTGTCATCAGGTAAACGGAAGTGAGGTGGTGGGCCAGGTGATATCAGGGCGTGAATATCGGCGCTCCCCGACGATCGACCCGAAAGCGCCGCCTGCCATCGACGCCATTATTGAAACCTACAAGAGCTTCGGGCTCGACAGCATCTTCCTGCGCCCGATCAATTATCAGGGCTTCGCAAGAAAGCGGCATCGCTATTCGCGCGAACTCGACGCGAGCTGGAACGCCTATCATCGTGCGTTCGTGGAGCGGATTATCGATATCACTGGGAGGACCGGACGCGTGTCCTCGAGGAGACCTATTTCAGCATTTGTCGATATCATGTGGAAGTTTAAGGCGGTGCTCTATGTGCAGGGTGGTATTACATGGCTGTTTGTCCCGGCGGCGGTCCTTCCTTTGCAGCAGCTTCCGCCGTGCTGCCCCCATCACGCCACCTGGCACAGGTTGTCAAACTGGATGTTGAGCTCCTTGATGAGGTCGTGCACCTCACTCTGGTTCGCGTCACGGCCTGCGGGTTGAGCAAGGGGCGTACAAGGGCGGGTCCGTATCTAAAAATGCGAACAGTACATAACCGCTACCATAAAGTATGGACCCTATTTTAAGGAATGTCCAAAATAGCCTGGCATTACCGCCTGTCCAGAAATTCGCTTGTGTGAGTTGCAGCAATACAAGCGGAACAACACTTTGCAAGGAATCTGTCTTTCTGTTTTGAACAGCATATAATGCAAGTGCCAGGAAACTGTTGAGGCGCCACTTTGTGGAGTAGCCATCGTCCCCGCCATCATCGCGCAACCTTCTTGATGTCGCGCAGCACCACCATGTCGTGGCTGCCGCTGCCCCCACTGCGAGTGACCTCGATCCATGCCTCGCTGCACCACGCCGGATGAACTTGGCCAGGTTGTCGGCGCGGCCCAGCAGCTCGTGCGTGTGCGTGTCATGGCTTGCGCGACATGGCAGGGAGAAGGGACGTGTGGCGATGGCATGCATCCTTCGACACCCTGCACGTGACCGGCGTGGATGCGCAATCCGCCTCTACGCCAGCACCAGCGCATCACACATCCCTGCCTAATGGTAGCGAGCGTGAGTTCTGCATTCAAACTGGTGCCCACCTGTGGGCGGGCCAGGGTACTTTGAATACGCCTCCCGAAGCCTTCCAAAGTACCTGTTCGGCGTCGGCCATGTTTGATGCTGGCAAATGTTCGGCTCGGACGCGTCGACTGGGCGACGTCGGTGCCGCACCGCATCGGATCAGCCCCTATCTCCACGACGTAAAGGCGATCATGCACGGGGCATGATCGCCTTCGACTGACCGGTGGACAGCGGTCAGGGTGCCGAAATCACAATGGGTTGTCCGCGGTCGGCGAGCTGGGTGCCGCCGCCACCATTCAGGAGACCGGCCAGTTTCACATCGGCCTCGGCCATTTTTGCTGTGCCGCTGTCTGTCTGACGTTGTGCACCTTGCACGCTTGATGGTGCCTCGTGGGAAACCGGTATCTCTGGTATGATGGGCGGGGCCATCACAGTGTGGGAGCAGGCTGCGTCACGGCAGGTACCAGCAAAGGTTATGTCCTTACTCAACCGCGGTGCTGGCCGTGAAGAGGTCGGGGCGCCACCGGCGTGGCTAATGTACGAGGCGTGCGTTGCCCGTGAATCGCCAGCCGTGGGCCGGTGCTCAGGTGTGTAGTGCTCTGCTGTGCGCCGACCTCAGCGCCCGCTTGCGCACCTCTTCCGCCGCTTCGCCGAAGGCGCTTCACCACCGCATTTTGGTTTCTGTGGATGCCAATAGTGCCTTCAAGCGCACCGATAGTCCGCACGCAACGTTTCCGCGCTTAGATCAGACGCTCATGCCCAGTTTGCTGTCTCTTACTTGGACATACAAATCTTCCTGCGCACGAGCTAGATGCATAAGCCTCATACAGAACGCTTGGCCGCAGCTTCCAGGTGGTGCAGAAAATGTTATAGTGACCAAACTAAGGTGGAGTTCGGAACTGCTATTTTTACTTACTGCCACGTTACTTCTGCTTAGCTTTGGGCAGATCCTTTTCAAGTGGTCTTCTAAGCATGTCTTGTTGGATGATCCACGCACGTTCTTGTCTCCTAGCTTGGTTGCTGGGCTGATCGTGTATGGCTTGGCGACGATTATGTGGATATTGGTTCTCAAGAGGCTGCCGCTATCAACGCTTTTCCATTTTATGGCCTGACTTTCTTGTTGGTACCATTACTTGCGCACTTCATGCTTGCAGAGGATTGATCGGCCAAACTGCGGGTCGAGTACATCAATCATGGATGCCGTAGGTTGGTGGGTGCATGGAGCTTTTCATGCTGCAAACAGGTGTGGTGAAGGGGTCAGTAAGAAGAGCGCAAACATGTGTCCGAAGTCCATGCTGTCGTCGCCGCCTCAAGCGCTGCTGCTGCTGCTGCTGCTGCTGCTGTTGCTGCTGCTGCTGCTGCTGCTGCTGCTGCTGCTGCTGCTGCTGTTTGATCCGTGCACGCTCAAATCAATTCTGAACCTGCATGCAGGTTTTTACAACTGGTAACACAGACTGAGGCAGAGCGCTGGGAGCAGCGCGCACGGAGCGTGAGGAGCGGGCGCGCCAGTTCAAGCAGTCCGTCATTCAGCAATACCGGCGGCGTGGGCAGGAGCCACCCGCTGTCCTGAAGGGTGACGATCAGTGACCTAGCCCAGCAGCACCACCACAGCCTGCAGCCTCAGGAGAGCGTCAGTGGGCGCAGCAGCCCGGGCAATTGTTGCAATGATGGAGGGCGTGCTCGCCGCACTCATCGGCGCAGACCCTTTCCAGGCCGCTCATCGGCATTGGAGAAGAAGAGGCGCGCGCCATTGCTGCAGCAATGGCAAGAGCTGGATCGGCTGGCGGCGCGCGACCCTGCTGCGTATCGCCGCGACCTGGAGGGCCTGGCGCGCGAGGTTGGAGTGGCTCTGCCCTCCGGCTTTGCGGAGCGGCTGAGAGCACAGCAGGTGCGCCGATGAGCAGGGCTATTGGGCCATGCTTGCGATGCAGTTGTACTGCTGCAGTGGTGCCGATGCGCTGTGCAGATGGTGCCCAGCACTTGCTTGTTTGAGTATCTCACAGACGTCCGGGGCTGGATTCTGCCGTCACACCTCTGCCAACCCACTTGCACACTTGCACTTGTATGTGCGCCATGCGTCATTCAATTCAGCTATGGGAAACATCGGAGCCACCAGATCAGCCCCGCTGGTGGATGCACTGGCAGGACAATCACCAAGATGGGCCATTCGGCGGCATGGCTCCGAGCCGGTGGTCGATATGTCCTTCAGCACCTGCCAGCAAGTTCGACAGTTATGCCGGCCGGTGGCTGGAGTGTCCCCACACCGACAGGTGCTGGCATAGACCAGGGTTTACACAACGCAGACGGCACCACGACCAGCAGCTGCAGCAGCAGCAATAGTAGGAGCATCAGCACCATCTTCAGCAGCAGCAGCAGCAAGAGCAGCAAGGGCAAAGCAGATGTCACAGGGAGTGGCAGCTCGCGGTCGAAACGTCCCAGCAATTCGCGCGCGCCACTACGTCGCCCTGCGGCTGGTTCACCGCAAGCCAATCCCGCAAACCGGCGCGCAGTGCGGCAATGTCGCCGGGCGGATCGAAAGGATAGAGCGCAAAGCGCCCTTGCATGCGCCATGCCATGCAGCCGGAGGCAGCAAAGGAATGGTTGTCGATGGGCGATTTCTTGAGTGTCGAGCGGCGGGGCAAGATCGCGATTCTCCATGATCAAGCACGTGAGCCGCATTTGGAGCTCCAAGTGATTCCTGATGCATGCAGAATGCTCTATGGTGTAAGGCGTTGCTGTGGGTCAGGGTGTGTAGGTAATTTGAGTAGAGCGCAGCTGCTTGGTGATAGCCAGCTTACTCCTGCTTAACGACACTGGGAAACCCCTTGCAGGTTGCTCACCGTCCCGCTGCGGAGCACTCTGAACCGCGCATGAGCCAGTCAATTGCGACTTCACAGCTCCTAGACACCCCATGAGGACAGACCGCACGTGCGCCAGGCTTGAGCACATGGCGCCACCGCACGGCGTGGATGCGCTTGCCGGTGCGTCCTGTCACGAGGTAGCGGCCAGCGGCGGCTGCGCGCTCCCAAGCGTATTGCAGGCCGACCGGCAGCAGCTGCAACGGCCATAGCAATGCTTGCAGCGCCAGCAGCATCAGCAGCAGCAGTCTGCAGCAGCAGCACCAGCACCAGCGGCTCCAGTGGACCTTTCAAGACGCTAAGGCCATGAGAGCTACGCTCAATGGCGGGATATAACCACATACACGGCACCATATTGCGACCCGACCGGAGGAGCACATCCATATGCCCGCGACCATCCTCATCGTCGAAGACGAAAAAGCCGCCACATCGCTCTCTTGTCCTGCGCTCCTGCATTGAGCCGACACATGTCGAAGCTTTTGCATGTATCAGCTAAACCTGCCTTGCGGCATCAATACGTTCTTCAATTGTCTTCTACCAAACTTTCAACAGTACCTGCCTCCTGTGGCGTCATGTAGTCATGAGTGTTGATCGGCCTGCAGGCGGTTACCAGCTTGCGTGCATAGACCAGGATGGCATGGACATCAATGATGTCTTGTTGACGCCAAAGAGGACTTGCACTGGTCAGCATCCTAATAGCAGCTGCAAGCCGCATGGAAACGTGATCGATGCTCGTTTACCCGCAAAGTATTCTTTAGTTAAATGACCCCGGCTTAGTGAAAAGGGTGCAAGGAAGCTGTTGAAAATCTTACGATTCAGCATGAAAGCGTTGACGCTGATGTATGTAACGGACCTTATCGTGGAACGATGCTGATTTTATCCTACAAACAACCAGCATTTGCGTTGCATGCAGCTCATTGCCACGCACGCCAGGTCCCATGGGGGCGATCACGAAATGGGGCAGCCATGTGGCTGCACATGGCTTTGAACAGAGAAGTGTTACGGAGAAGGGGTCTGGTGCTGGTGTGAGGTGTTTATTAGTGGCTGACGGCTTGCCCGGATTTCTCGCTGTATAGCTGAATTTGCGTCAGGGTTGGTCCGGTGTCGCCAAATTCGATAGTGAGAATATCTTGAGTGGGGTTGGGGTAAACATTGTAAGCCATCATGCTGCAGTTCATCACGTCAACATTCACGTATGTGCCATCGAATCTCCGTCCAAGCATTGGTGCTTTACTGTAAATACAGGCAGGGCATTAAGCACAGGCTCTCCGGTTGTAGACAATAATGCCGGCAACAATGAAAAGTGTATTTCCGTAACCCTTAAAGGCCGGCCAATCCTAATCCTAATCCTAATCCTAATGCTAATGCTAAAGCTAATGCTGTTGGAATGCACACTACCAACTGGCGCACGGTATGCATGTATACCTCAGTCACAACATGCAGATACCTCCAAGTCATGTCGCCTGGATGGCTCCAGCATCCAGCGGGCGACCGCGTGTGGGACGCTGCAACAATAAAAATCCTAATTTCGGACCTGGTGAAGGTGCTCTGTTTTCCTCTAACCATTGCACTGGCCATGCCAAGTCCGCATCCATCTCAACCCAGACCGGTCGCGCGTCCGAGAGCAGGATACGCCCGTGTCTTTGATTTGCTCCAGTTCTCCGTCTTGAAAAGCAACCGACCGCCCTAGTCATGAAAACCGTGCGTACCGCGAACGCCGCCGCTACCCCCGATCATTCGCCACACAAGTCCTACGGCCGCCACTGCGAATATTCACTACAGCTATAGCGAACGCCAAAGGCCGCGATGATTCACGTATGCAGGCGCAGCTGTAGTCGGCGCCTGTGGGATGTACGGTGGAACTACCAGCCTCGTTGCGCCAGCGTGCATGCCGGCAGCTATCAGTTCTCAATGCGCACCATCCCGCTTTCCTGCAGCATCTGCCTCTTCTCCTTGAGCTGATTTCTGAGTTACCAATAGGCGCAGCTTGCTATACTGGAACTCTTACTGACCGGTAGCGAAAGTGTCACCGGTGACCTGCACCGCCGTCAGCCCAAACTGGCATGTCTCTGATTCGCTTGGTGGTATTACGTGATCTTCCAGTACTTTACAGGAATAGATAACACGTGAGAGCGTCAGAATAAAGACTGGCCTACGATGCATTACCTCCTGAGAATAATTTATAGCCTGTACAGAAGCTTTATCCAGCCGGAGGGCGCCTTCCATTCATATTGCCAGCCCATGCCCCCATTCGTACTGTTGGTAAAGAATACTAAGTGG
This sequence comes from Scenedesmus quadricauda, assembly GCA_002317545.1. NCBI lineage: Eukaryota > Viridiplantae > Chlorophyta > Chlorophyceae > Sphaeropleales > Scenedesmaceae > Scenedesmus > Scenedesmus quadricauda. Next base: position 569 of record NNCB01000358.1, on the reverse strand, counting down.
CTGTTGGCATACTGCAAAGCAGCCCTCAAATGCTGAATTTTGTGACTCCCCCGCCACATCGAATCAGCATCTGCCAAAATTCACAGTTCGATGCGAAAAGCCGCTATAGCGAACGTGCCGCCGACCAGCATAGGTAACGTATACATAAATACAGTACGCCCTGCGGGTGTCTTTCTTGTTGGTTTGTCCAAATATGTTCTTTTCGTGTTCATCTTCTCCCATTTTACGGTAGCGGTAATCAAAACCTACAAAGGGCATGAACCATTGCATCTTTCCAATGTATCTACCTAAATGGGTTTCTACTTCATAACCGTGCATACTATCTATAGTGTGGCAATGCAAGATGGGCGCCGGCCTGTAGCAGCCATCAGAGTCAACAGCCAGTCAGCCAGTCAGCAGTCAAGGGTGTTTGCGCCAAGCTCGGTGACCAGTGGTGTTTCACTGGATGTGCAATCAAAGTCATCTGTTGTTGCAACCGTTTGCATGTCTCAGCTCAGTCTGAATACCGAGTGTCCAGTGTATTTTCAGGAAGTATAGAATCTGGAGTCTGTCTAGGACGTGCAAGTTTT
>NNCB01000357.1:0-19091 GCA_002317545.1 Scenedesmus quadricauda | reverse complement strand
TTGCTGGCACGTTGAAGAACTATATTGAGTTGGCGGTCCGGCGCCTTCTGCGCGGCAGCCAAGGCAACATGCGAGCTACATTGACCAGCAGTCGCATGAGATGAGGACCGCATTGAGGACAGCACACCGTCCCAGCAGCTAGCGCGAGGGCGCAAGTTCAGCTAAGACCCTATGCGAGCTGGTCAAGCCGGGCATTGGGTGTCGCCTGGCTGAGCAGGGTTGGGATTAGGATTGTTGCAGCGCCCCGTGGTTTCCCGCTTCTGAAGCATCCAGGCTCACGGGATTGGACTATATACAATTGACATTGGGTGACTGAGACTCAGGTGGCTGCCGCGCGCCGTACAAAGCAGCTGCGCCTGCTGGACGGGAGGCGTGCACAAAGCAGGCCGGCCCAAAGTGTGTGCTGGTGTGCGCTGCGCGCGAATGCGTGCATGCCGGCGTGTGCGGGCAGGCATATGTGTTGTACTTTGCGAGCGCCAGCGGGCCTGTGCGCCGGCGCTCCTGCCAAAGTCAAAAAGGCTGCTTCCGCGGACCCACGTTACAGCAGAAGTAATTGCTTTCCACCATATCCTGCCGGCCAAACTTGAAGAAGAGTGCGTCTCCATAGGGAGCTGAAAAGCTTGGAAGGAGCCATCGCGCACCGTTGTGCATGTCCAGCGTAGCCAGTTGTACGCCTGGCCCGCTATGCAAGAATAGCCGGCCGGATAGAGGCTGACCTTCCATTGCAGGTTCATCATCGACGGCGTGACGACGACGCGGCCCTCGCTTGATCGTCGTGCTACCAGGAAGCGAGGGCACATCGATGCTGTGTGACGCTTTGCCAGGTGCAATGGATGGTGGCAAGCGAAAAGGAAAGTACCAGCCTCTTCAATGCTGAAAGTGGGGAGCGATGGAGTACTGAGCAAAGTACAAGACTACCCCTTCGAGGGCATCATGCCGCAAAGCGTAGCCTTCGATAAAGATGGTTCCAACGTGGCCGTTGCGGTATACGAATACCTCGACTACGGCAATCGTACCGGCGGTATCGAGTTCTGGAGCGACGCTCAGGCGCGGTTGGGTTGGCTAATGGACGCCCATTTTGAATTTGCCCAAGTTAACCAGCAGATGTTTATGCTCCTCCAGGCCGGTAAATACATATAAAGAAATAGCCGGTTTTCTCGGCGAAAAGCCTAATAAGGGCGCATCACCTTCATGACCGCTGGCATACTCGCGTGTGGTTGCCGAGGCACAACGTACGGGCGTTGTTCGGGTGGCAGTGCAGAGTGGGGTACGTAGGTCCAGCTTGCGTGCGCAGCAAGGCGCATGGATGCAAAGGCAAGGTTTATACATTCGTTCAAAAATGCGAACGTCACATGGGCTGATTTAAGCTGACGTGGCAGCGCGGTGGACGTGCAAAGCAGCTGCACAAGACGGGCGAAACGGGGAGGTACCCGCCCCGATCTTTTTAATAATTTCATCCTCTTTACCTGTATACTCCAGCCGGCGCATCTCCTGCATGCCTGCCCAACAGCTGGCCGACGAAGCTGGGGCGTGTTCAGTACGTTGAACGCGATCAGCGCAGCTGCTCGAGTTTGACACGCCCGGACCGGCGCCCCAAGACACCGGTCGACATGATGCTGGACAGCAAGTGGAATTAGAAGAGGACACATGGCGTGAGGAAGGGATGAAGGCCAATCCAGTGCGTTCGCTGTACCGCCCACCTTCATCCCCGCCACGGCGCCGAAGAAGTGGCGGAGATGTCGCGGGTCTGCGTCCGATCCTGACAGACACGGGTTCAGCCATTGCCAGTCGCCGCCCCCCATCCCGTCGGGAACTGTCATCCATTCAGCATGACCATCAGCCAGGGCCAGGCAGATGGCAGCGGCGAGGCGAGAGGGCTTCCAGTACGCCCAGGTCGCTGCCGTAGGCGGGCGGAAGTACCTCCCGGCCGTTTTGGGCGCAGCTACCACGCGGGTGTCGTTGGAGTGGAAGCTCTTGCCCGTGTTCAGGTACAGCTGCAGGGAGGTACTGGGCGTATAGCAGGGAGCTTGGGCAGCAAAATGACGGTGCCCGGCCGGCGCGGTCAGCCATGCTGCGGGCAGGGAGGTTTGTGTGAGGACGGCTTCAATCATGCAGGACCTTGCGCGTGTGATCTTTGTGTGCTGCATTATTTGTGAGTGCGTGCGTCTTCGTGAGAATGGGTAGGCGTTCTTCAAGTAGGTTGTTGAGAAACGCACCTTTCGATGGCGCCCTCAAGAACTCTTGATACAACGCTTCACCGACGTTGTAATACTGGTAGATCGATCCATTGGCAAATTCGACTTCCATCGTCTGGGTCGCTTCATCGAAGCCCTGCTGTACGAGATCAGAAGCCTCAACCCCTGCTGCTGCTGGCTGCGCTCCTGCCCCGGCCCCGGAACGGCCGCGAAAGCTGGTGCCGCCGCTCGCTGCTGCTGCTGATGCTGCCGCTGCTGCAGAGCTGCCGCCGTCGTTGGTGCCGCCCCGGTGGCGCGCTTGCCTGCCCTGGACGCTCCGGGGGTTGTCGAGCACTCCTTGCAGGCGTGGTGCTGGCGTCCACGGTGACTGGGTTCGGCTGATCATGAAGTATGCCCAGGTCAATGAGCAGCTGGTCGAAGTCGTACCTGCGTGCGTGCGTGGGAAACACAGAGGGCAACGATCCAGCAAGGATTGCGATATGCACCCAGCGTGACTGGCACTTTGCAACCGACCGGGCTGGCTGTACTGCACACACTATCTTCCGCTCAAACCGCGCCGCAGGAAAGCGGGGCGAGTGCATTCAAATGCACCTCCCGCCAGAAGAGGCATTCAAGTGGTCAGACGTAAATTCTGCTCTCAGCCTGTCACCAGCTTCCCTGCGCCATCACGTCATGGTTTGCAACCGCGCACCCATGTGTGCAAGTGCAGCGACGCCCACACCTGTCGATCTGGCCGTCGAGGTGGTCTTGCCGCTTGCGCGCGGCGCGCGCGGCACAGCAGCTTGGCAGCGGAAGGACTCGCCAGGCCAGCCGCGCGACACGGTCCTGGTCTGTTCAGCGGGAAGGTGGCATACAGTGGGCGAGCAAGCGCATGACCGCGCATGCGCGAGGGTGCTGCTGCTCGACGAGACGTAAGGGCTCTTCTTTGACGAAGCCAGCGGGCTGTCAGGATAGGCAAGCCTGGTTCCGACGCAACACAAGCACCCTCGCGGCCGCCACTGCGACGACCTCTCAAGCCTTGCGATCCCAGCTGTCCCCCCAATCCTGCGCCCTCCGTTAAAGTCTTGATATCGATGGTCCGCATGCCGGTATCGACGGCCCGGTACATATAGGGCAGCGCCAGGGTCACATAGCCGAAGGTGAGGAGGATGTCGCTGCCGCAGCGCCACGTTGCGGGGGGCGGCAGAGCGTGCTTGCAGCGGTCGGCAGGGAATGAGAGTCAACCACTTCGCGGCCCGCAGCTGAGTGGCAGCCGCTCGGCGGCACCGGCGATGACAGCATTCGCGGCGTCCTCGGCCGCGCCCCTCTGCGGCGCCGCCCGCTGCCCTGTCTGCCGCGCAGGATGTGCGCACTGCGCCTCAAGTGTCCCTCGCCGTGGAGCCCTTGCTTCCCGAGCGGCCGTGCGGTCCATGCGTGCGCCGATCAGCACACCTGCGCTGTTGGCGACTGCGCCTCGAGCTGCGCGGCCGGCAAGGGGTCGCAGCGGGGCCGCGGGCGTGCCATAAGGGCCGAGCGATGCGCTGAGAGGGGAGGAGGCCAAGCTGCCGCCGGTGCGCTGCCGCCCGTTGGCAGCGAGCGCCGGGCTGACGGTGCGGTCGGCCCTCTCACTAATTCGCGGCTTGAATAGGCGATGACTGCCAGGTCAGCCAGGCTATGCCGCCAAGCGGGACCGGCGCAGGGGCGGCAAGATCCGCGCGTGCACCCACCACGAAGTGAGGGCGCTCTCAGCCTCCCGAGCCACGTTACCGGCATCTTGGAGCTTGCCGCCACCGCTGCCGTTGACGTGAACGTCACCTACCTCGACCAGTTCGAAGTGGACGGCGTGGGGACCGCATCCGGCAACCTGGTCGCCAACGACACCCCGCGGCTCAAGCTTCACGCGACTGGAAGTGTTCGACGAGCAGCGGCACGTATGTCGATGTCGGCTGTGGCCGGCTGAGCGTGATCTGGCGCGCTAGAGCACCTGTTGCTGTGGCTGCTGCTGTTGTTGCTGCTGCTGCTGCTGCTGCCCTGGCGCCTGCCGCAGCCATCCGGCAGGATGAGGCTGCTACCGCTCGAGGTGGCGGATATCGACTTGCGCATGCCTCACGGCTGGGCTGGCTGCTATCGAGTTCGCAGCTGCCTGCGCCACGCTCAAGTAGGCCCATAGCGCCTTTGCCTGTGCGGGGGACAAGGCGCTTCGGGGTTTGTCAAGCGACGCACAGGCGCAGCAATATGCCTCCACCTGGGACGGTATGCGCTGGCGCGGTGTCACGCACCAAGCTCAGGCCGACGATCCCGCCATGTCCAGTGTATCCAGGGCTTGGCATCACATGGACTACGGCAGCATGATCCGGTACTTTAAGAAACACACGAACGCAGCGCTAGATCGGAGAGCCCAGAGCACGACGCGCACAGCAAGTATGGTAAGTAATCAGAAGATGCAAACGCAGATTGGCTGCATAGGGTCTCGCGCCAAGCCGTTGCGGGGGTGCACGCCACAGCCTTGCACGGATGAGTGCAGCAGAGCATCACTTTCAAACCCTGAGCAGATTGGCCGGTGCCAGGGCGAGCCGCGATCGGCGTTATTATGAGGTTTGATGAATGAGAGAACTTTTCATGGCCGTGAAGTTGGCTGCAGCCACAATCAAGACAGGCAAGCAGCACCCACGAATGGACACCTGTGCGAGTGATACAATAACTTCTACCAGATCGACCCGCACATTCCCCTGTCTGGGGAAGATTGTTGTCATTGGCAAGCTATTTGTTTGACCGTCAAACAAAGGTTCATGTAGCCTCGACATCGGATTGTAAGCATGCTTTTACTCTGATGTTTGATTCAACTGGTGCAACATCGATTGCTGCCACGCCACCTGCCATTGATGTCCACCATCTGCGGAATACGCCTGCCTCCGGACGCACCATCACTGCTGCCACATGTAATCAATTCTGAATTAGGGTATTTTTCATATAAGCTGTTTACAAAAGGTGTATTAGCCGCCCTGATGGCATCGGAAGCCGGCGCTCCCTCGAGGTAGAATTACCATGTAGGGTACAATTTGGTAGGACGGCAGGCCATGGGTCCCTAAGCACCCATGCCGCGTGCTGTGTTCGCAGTTGTTGAAGGAGGCGTTCAATGGTGAGATGGGAGCCCCGGGCCACATCTTGCGTGGCCGCGGCATGGGCCGCCGTGTGTTCGATGGCACTTGCTATTGCGTCACTGCGGCGAGGACGCATCGTTGTGGGAAAGCGGCATATGCTGCCTGGCACTACGTGCCCTCAACCTCGCTATAGCAACTTGCGGCACGAGCCCTGGATTCGGCGTTAGTGTCTCTAACACCTCTCTGTTAGCTCATGAAAACGCTGCGCGACCTCCCTGCCTCTGCGCAGGAACCTTCGCAGAGTTACGGAACGCTCGCTACCGCTTGCAGCGAGATGAGCCCGCCAATCATCGCTGCAGCTGTACAGGCCGGCCACAGCAGGGCCGTGGCTGCACCATGCACCTTGGAAGCTCAGGCGCATGCCCCATTAGCAAGGGCCGACTGCGAGGAGGCAGGGTGATGACAGGGCGAGAAGGCAAGGGAGTGAGGGTGGGCAAGGCTAGCAGGCAGTGCGTGAAATCCAAGGGCATCGCGGGCAAGCAAACACGGCTCTGCTGAGAGGCAGTGCGCAGAGGGCCGCCAGCGAGGTCGAAAGTACCTATCGCTGACGGTGGGTTTCAACCGCCCGCGCATCGTCCCACACGCCCAAAAGATGCCCTCCATGGAGGCCTAGTGTACCTAGAACGGACGCCCTCCGCACCCGATTGACGCAGGAGTTCATGCCGAGCCAACGGCTGGGGCTTCACCAATGTCAAGCGCGCGCTTCGGGGGTGGCGTGGCAGCATCGGCAGGCGGGGCTGGCGCAGCCTTCACGGGCTGCCACAGGGACCACGGCACATACGCTGTTGCGGAAGGCATGGCTTCGGTGAGGCTACCACAGCTACCGTGCGCGACTGGGTTCGAGAGGCGAGGCGGAAACCGCGGAAAATATCGCACTGTTTCATGGGCTTGCTGTCCGATAATCGTTTGTCAGCCGATTTCGAGGGCGGTGCGCGTGCGCGCTTCAGCCAATGGCCGCGAAGCGGCCTGCTACCGCCGCAACACCTTCCCAGATCGCCGAAACCAAATGAAGGCGTTGCCGTCGGGATCATAGAAAGTGATCAGTTTCACCATGCCGGGGATATGCCTGTCACCGCTGTCGGCGCGCCGCCACCGTCGGTTGCGCCAGACTTGCCTGCCTGGCGGGCCTTTGCAGAGCACTTCAGTGTGGGAGCACTAGAACAGCCAACTACCGGTTGCGTCCCTTTCTCACTCCAAGCGGCACGTTGCGGACAGCGTCAGCTCTGCGCTTACACTCTGTGCCCAGCGCACGTTTTTGTCTCAGACCTACAAGGAAATAACGTAAGACAAGTTACGACCATGCAAGCAGCAGCGCAACATCCCTTGGCAAAAAGAAGCCCCTGACTTCCCGGGCGGAAGCCCCGAGCTATATGAGTTTATGACGAAAGCGGTGCGAGCCGTTCCGGGAAGCAGTGAAGGGCACATGCATCCTAGCCCAGACGGGCTGCCACAACGAGCTGTGTGTCATTGGCGTGCTCGCTGGGGAGCGACGCGCCCCCCTGTTCATCCTCGATCTGATGTTTCCGGGTATGGACCCCCAAGCGACGATCGCACTGTGAGCTTCGACTGCCTGATTTTCCGTGTATCGTTGAGCAGCTGACCCACAACGATCGCCACAGGTGTTCCCAGCCACCAATGTGCCAACGCCTAGAGAGTCTTTGCATCTGTCATCACTCTTGCTAGATGTAACCTCTTGCCCCACACCAGGATTCGTATTGCACACGCGGGCGGCGGTTTGGCTGATGCTCTGATTATTGACTTCAGGCAAGCCGGGCACGGCTGCATATCCAGGGTATGCTGTCTGTTGAACAGCGACTGGACGGGCACCTGGGCAACCTCCTTAATTTATCCTACTGTTTTTATGCCGGGGTATTATTAAAAACCTGCGAGGCATGGGTAATAAAGTATAAAAGAATGATATTCCTGGTGTCATCCGCCTTGAGGGCCTGGGTGCAGTAACAGCTGCTAGAACCTCTAGAGGAGTCGCTAACTGACATCTTTATAGTGGTATATGTACCGGTCATGTATGAGCGCCTCGTGGTGCTGAAATCATGGCAGCATCAGCAATATCACTGCTGCTGTGCAGTAGCAACGGCGGCAGTACTGCACCCCACAAGCTAGTTTAATTACATAGCGAGGCAAGCCTGCTTTATATAGTTCGTACAATACATATTGCTGCATCAATCGCTCCATGGTAGCCTCCAGGTCTTCAGCATATCCCGGGTGGATCGCCACTGTGAAGCTTCGGCAATCTACCCGGTGCACGCTTTTTTGCAGTGCTCTAAGATCCTACTTCGAATCAATGTCCAGAGACGCTTTTACGTCTTTTGTAGGGGCTGGGTAAGCACGCATTATATTCGCATTCTAGTGCTAAATTTATCTCCCGGGGACGGCAATTTTGACCGGGAGGCGGGAGAAGGAAACCGGGAGGAACTGAGGGGAAATTCTATGGCTGACGTACGTACTGGCCTTTATGCCCGGGAGCGGGATGAAACAATAGGTACCCTGCTAGCGAATTAAGGAATTGCGATGAAGACTACTACTATAGGATCCCAGGATTGTTGAGAAGGACGTGTCCTGCTGCCCGAAACGCAACATCTTCATCACTGGCTCATCAACCTGCCGTGAATCAGCCAAAGCTCAAGATCCGTTTTATTTTCAATCGTACCCTACCGCCAAGTACTTTACGCATTCAAAGCCATTTTAAGGAGAGCTATTCCGAGCATTACAAGGTGCCTGACGTCATGGCCATACATACACACATACATCACTTTCGCCCTCTCTCTCTGCCTCACTCACACGTAGCACGGCAGTCACATTGTTTTTTTTTATGATTCTATGTCTGTCATCTCTCGCCCTTCGTCTGTCCAGTCATATCCCATCCGGACCCGCCCCCACGACCCGTCAGAAACGCAAAATAGGCTTCTATTTGCATCATGGTGGAGCCAAGACTTAGCTTCTGTATGACCGGCGCACCAACACTGCCTACGGATCGCGCAATCGTTCTCGCAACAGACATAACGCCCTCATCCTTAGCTAGCAAAAACAGAAATAGCTACTACGTAACTACCTCAAAAACGCTAGTTCGGCGTGTTCGTGTTTACCCACAGTCAGATTGATGATACAAGTGATTTGGCAGCAAGCTTTGCCTCGTTGCTGTCCTGATTTAGCTTTTTCTGGGAGGCACAACGGACGCCAGGGAAGGCATCCTTGCAAACGGCATTATGATGATGCTGCAACATTATGGTATTGATACCGTGGTAAAGCATACACTACTGTCAGTGCGGAAGCAATATCGTGGGTACGCCTATGAGCCTGCTGATGAGCCGTAATACCAATCCTGGTAATGCGTGCGTTGTCCCAGCAGCAGCACCGCGACCGTGTTGTCGCTGCCCGGCAGGTACAGCAGGTAGGTGCTGAAGCCGAAGATGCCACCGCGCCAGCGCCGGCCTGCCACGCACGCGGCTGCCGGTCACTCATGCCTACCGCTCAATGTTGTCTGGCTGCTTCACTTGTGGCCGGCTTGAGGCCGCGAGCGCGAGCGCCATGGCCGCGATAGCTGTGCCCGACGCTGCAGTGCGCACCGGTGCAGCTTGCCCCACTTCATGACAGGCTCGCCCCTCACAGTGGCAGGTGCATCGCCCGCAATCAGCTTTTTGTTGGTGGGCATCGAGGGTAACGGGCGGTTTGGGGAGGATCGGGACTGAAGATGCATGCAGATGAAGGTCTTGAAGGTGGGTCGCATAGTGGCTCTGTGGCGGCTCTGTGCCGGCTTGTCATTCAGTAACCAGAAGTACGAGCGTATTTGCCGACTGTGCTGTTCTCAGCAGCCGATCAGGCTTCGAACGTTGCCCCGATCGCCAGGCTGCAACCACCATCCCACTCTAGCCCTGCCCTCGATGCGCTCACCATGCCAAATACAGTCCAAGGCCAAACGGCCAGCAGCAAGGCACCGTGCTCCCCACAGCGCTTGGAGCAGTGGCAAGCCTGCGAAGCCGCAACCAACGCGGCCGTGCCACCAGATTGGCCAGAGAGTCCTCGATTGGTGCCGCCCGCTTGCACATCTCAGCAAAACCCTCAGCCGCGTGCTGCGCATCGGCGGCGACAAGGGCTGGTCGTGAGGTGGCGTGGGGTGATGGTACTTCTCCGGTTCTATGGTACACATGAGGCTAGTCAAGAAATACCAATTGTTCCCAGCCAGCACGCATGGACCGGCCGCCGCCAAGTTTCACAGAAGTACCGCAACTAGGGCAGCAACTGGGTGACTGCCCCGCACCACGCCGGTGGGGTCCTTGGCCATCAACGCTGGCTGGTCCACGGCCGATATGAAAAGTGCGCCCCCCGCGAAGATCCTGCGCGCAAAGGGCGTTGTAATGAGGTGAACGAGAAGGATCAGGGCCGCTGCCATCAACGCTTGTGCTGGCGCTTATCATTCGGCACTCAACGGCACACCGCCTGCATCCAAGGGATCTGTGCAACCTGCGCGGCGCGTCCTGTGACGTGCAAACTGACTCACCGGTGCGAAGGTAGCGATTGGCCCGGGGTGGACTAGTGCACTCATGATTCTGAGATGCAGGGAAGCTCCAAGAACAACTGCAAGATCAAGGTTGATCTGGTTTACAATATTACATCGAGATTTTGTATAGCTTTTAGCCAGCATGATGTTCGGGAAGTGCAGTGTCGATAGTATTGTTCCGTAGTGCTCCAGCCACCGCCAAAAGTGATGAACTGCACGCGCTCTGGACGCTCGCCGCTGATATCACGTACAGCGCCAGCTGATCCAGCAGTTGCGGATGGCTACCGGGCGGCACCAGTGGCGGAGAGCCAGGTGACGGAACACTGGCGGCGCAACAGCAGCTGCGCAGCACCGTTCCTGCCGCAGCCATCGCTGTGCTGCCGCAGCACTCTCGCCAGGACGCAATCCGAGCCAGGTAAGCTGAAGAGGAGGCCCGTGGAGCGGGCTAGAAGAATGCCCGTATCAAAGCCGCGGGATGCACTGCCACAGAGCAGGCTCAATTGCGTCAAGCGGCCATGACACTCCTTGCAGAGGTGCAGCCCCCACACCATTGCTGCATAAGAACAGAACAAACCCGTTCATCTTGCCCCGTGCAGCGTTGCGGGCGGGGACGATGAGGAAGGAATCGCGCATCCTGCGGGTCGCCCTCCTCGTCGGCCACTCTGCATCGCGGCCGGCGCCATCGCAGCGCTGGCGCGGGACCTTCAGCCTCGGCATCCGCGCAGCCACGGTTCTCAGGCGCTCGACCGATCTGGTGACCGGCACGACCGCGTCGTTGGTGCCGTAGAGGACGAGCAACGGTACGGAGACCGCCGTCAGGTTGGTCAGCGGATCATTCTCGATCTCCTTGCGCCATCCCGAAACCTCCCGGTCGCGCACCGTGTCGCCCATATAGACGTTTGCAGCCAGGGCATATTGTGTAGCGCGTTGGCCGGCGACTCACCCCCTCACCTCTTCCACTACGCACATCCGGCAGCTGCGCCGCTTCCGCGCAAGGCGGCCGAATTGTTCGGCCCGTGCCGGCCATCGGGATTCTCCCTCGCTGATCTGGCGGTCGTGCGTGGCAGCAGGTGGTGGCTTCCGGATTTTGGTTCGGCGACTGCAGGCTGCGATCAGTGTTCGGGGGTGGAGCCAGGGCATATGTGGCGCCAGCACCGCACCCGGCGCCCAGCTCGTATGCCAGCTGACGGCTGTGCGGTGGCTTGGGATCGCCAAGGTCGGGTTCGTCTCTTTTTCCACCTCGCCACCTCGACGATCGGTCCGATGACGTCTGCGCGACGTCCACACTTGTCCGAAGCCGATCAGGCCGATCCGGCCGTAGCGGGGATTGAGGAACATGTCCTTGTGTGCTTTCAGCGGCGCTGCCGCCCCCGGGACGGCGCCGGCTGCGGCCGCTCGGCGGCGCCTGCGGCCGGCGTGCCGGTCCGGGCTGCGATCGTGCCGGGCGCTTCAGGTCGCTGGCGTTGATGGGCGTGCTGCGGCACAGGCAGTGGTGCGGCGCAACGGGGCCGGAGGTCATGAATTCGACGAGTTGTCGCGGGGCTTCCCACCGCATGCGATGCCTGCTCTTTACCCTCTCCCCGGTACCTGTACGCCACCAGCGATGAGGGCACCGGTTTTTCTGCAACCCTACTTCTGACAGCCCAGTATTTTGTCTGATCCTGGTTGCGTGCATCCTTGACGTTGCCCACGAGCCCTATCCGCGCCTGCGCGCAATCGCTGCAAACGCGTGCGCGCAGGCTGTCGGCGGTGGGCGCGGCGGCCCCGGTCGTGGACCTGGGGGCGCCGGCGTGCTGGGCCTGGCCTTCCTCGCGATCGAGGTGGCGCGCGGCCAGGGGGGTGCAGCAGACGTGTAGGGCCAAAGACGCGGAGAAACATCTCCTGCGTCGTGGTCGCTCCTAGTTGCTGACGTCAGGGGTCACAACTGTGATGCAGATCGTTTAGAAGGTGGTGACAATTTCAGCAGGCCCGGCCAGGCCGGGCAACGCCATGGTGCCGTTCCATGGCCAGGGCATGAACTGCGCCTTCGAGGACTGCGTGGCGCTGGCCGATGCGCTGGAATGCACAACGCCTCCCGCTTCATCCTCGCTGAACAGGACGCGCTGTTCCTTGGCCGCGCGTCACATGGGGCAGCGCTGCTGCTGGCCCAGCTGCAGCTGGCGGCCGACCGCGTGGACGATGCCCTGCAGCTGGCGCGCAGCTGCTGCTCGGCTTCCCCCCAGGACGCCGACGCGTCGAAGCTCCTGGCGGTGCTGATGCGCAGCAGGGCAACGGGCAGCGGCCAGGCCCCGCAGCAGCGGCGGCGCAGCATCGGCGCGGCGGCGCGCGAGCGTGGTCGAAGAGGGCGGCGGAGCACGGCACCCCTCAGGGGTTGGAGGGAGGCGGCGGCGGCGCGGCGGCGGGCGAGGACGGGGGCCGGCATCGCGCGATAAGGGCAGTGCGAAATAGAACTCGTCCTGGCCCTGCTCCAGGCTGTAGGTGTCGGTGGTGGGTTGCGCGTTGCACAGCCGCTCGGGCAACCCGAGGTGACGCGCCATGGCGTAGACCTGGGTCTTGTACAGGTGTGCAAGATCGCGTCTTGATGTCGGCGGAGCCGCGCGACCTGCATTCTCTGAGCGACGCGTGGTCCTTGCACGCCTGTTCGCCGCCTCCGACCACCTTGCTAGTGCAAGGCGCCGGCCAGTGCCGGCTGCGTGCGACCTGGCGCCAAGGCGCGGCTAGCGGCATCGTTATCGGTGGGGCAATTTTGGTTGAGCGGGCGGCTCCGATCTCGAGCCGTATTCGCGCTGATGCGTTGTCACCACCCTGGTGATACATCGTGCCAGGCGGCGGGCCGGATGCAGCGCGGGGGCAGGGCAAGGCGGTGTATTGCCGGGTGGAGGCGTGCCACATTTTGTGGCCCGTGCGGCGCAGCAGGTAGCCTTGCGGGCACTCAGGTCTATTGGCAGCTCGAGCTGCGAGCTGCTCACGTGCGAGCGGCGGAGCAGGAGCTGTTACCGCCGGGCAAGCTTTGCCCGGCGTTAGCAGCCGCGGGCCCTGAGCAGACTGCTGCGCTGGACGTTGGACGGGCATCCGGAAAACGCCTGGACCTGCGCATTCCTCAGCCCGAGGCGATGGGGCTCATCCGCTACGACCTCGCTCCTGTGCTGGATGCGGAGTATGCCCGGGCGTGGGAAGCGGAAAACGGTCGTCCAGTCAAGATAAGACCGGGGTGGCGCAAGGACTGGTATGTCGCACGCGATGCGACGGGCGAGGTGATGACCTTCATCAAGTGCGATACCGCAGATAGCGATGGCTGATGCGTGGCGGCAGCGAGCGTGCGGTGCCTGGCCGTGCGCTGGCTGCTTGGGAGCGGCGGCTGGTCTGCAAAGCCATCGTGATGGCATTTGTGGGCAGTGCCGCGCCGGTGAAAGGTGGGTAGCAGTGACGCGCTCGCACCTTCGCGGCAGCGTGCGGATTGGCGGTGCGGGCGCGCAGCGGCGGGAACGGCAGGGACGAGCGGACGGCGAGGATGAGGAGGGGCAGGAAGATGAATGGCAGCAGCAGCAGCAACAGCAGCAGCAGCAGCCGCAGCAGCAGCATCGGCGGCGGCGGCATCGGCATGCCATGTGTGAAGCTCGGCCAACGGCGATCGACGTGGATCAGTATGTGCAGCAACGCGTGGGCCCAGGCCAGCGGCTGCTGACGAGGGAAGCGGCGCTGGCTGCCAATGTCTGCTAGAGCTGCTCAGCAGTTCCAGCATCGCTGCTGGACGCCCGCCGCCGTGCAGACGCCCTCGAGCAGGCCGTCGCTCTGTCCCTCGCCCTTGCCGCGCACTGCGAGCGGTTACGGCGCGCCCGCGATCTGGCGGGGCTCGGCGGCAGCGGCGTCGGCCAAAGCGTTGCTGGGCAGCCGCGCCAGATTTGGAGCGATGGTCACCCGCCGACACCGTCTATGACTATGATCTGACCAGCGGGACGCTCGAAACGCTGAAGGTGCAGGAAATCCCGTCTGGTTAGTCATCACGCGAGATGGGGGTGCTGGACAGCCGCAAGGAGGCCTGCTGGCCCGGCTCCTGGCGCAGCAGAACGGTAGCGCTAGAGGTGGCGCAGACGGTGCTCATGCTGCGCGCGGTGGCAGCGGCGCCCGTACAGACAGCAGCAGCAGCGAAGATGGCGGCAGCCTTGACAATGGCAGCGGGGACGCGGTTGGCAGCAGCAGCGAGAGCGCCAGGGGCAGTGCGAGTGGGATGGAGGAGGACGAAGAGAGCTTGCAGGGCAGCGACAGCGAAGGCGCCTCCGAGGAGGGGGACGAGGCTGCGGGCGAGCCCAAGCAGCACCATGACAGCCGCTGGGGTACAGCAGCAGCAGCAGTGGGGCTGTGGCGGGAGCACGCTGGGACGGTGAGGCAGAGAGCGAAGGGGGCAGCCGCAGCGGCGAGGACAGCAGCAGCATCAGCAGCCGCGACGACAGCGGTGATGGGAGCAGTGACTCGGGTGCGACGCAGTGGCAGTGGCGGCGACGAGGACAGAAGCACGAGCGGCCACCCTGCCAGCAGTGTGACATCAATGCAGTCAACACTGCCAGTAATACGGTATCACGTTAGGATGTTTGCTGTTACCGTTTGTGGTGAACCAATCCGCCACATCAAACGCACTGTTAGATGCTTTATAAGATTAGTGCAACCAGCAATGATGTTGTTTTTGAACATCAAAGTACCCGCTGTAATGTTAGCAGAAGTAGGCTCTCCTGTATCGCAGCAATAATAGGTAGGGAAGCACCTATGTGATCGGCAGCTACAGCAAATGAGATCACGCAGCGGGCTTATCACCTTGGATCAATTCTACAAAGGTGTTGTCAGTCACTTCAAGTGCTTTTCCCATGATTTTGTTGGAGCTAATAATAAAAAATTTGATTTGTTGAGAAAAACGTACCAAAAGTTCCGAGACATTCATACCAAGGTACCAACCCGTTCCCCGATCTCTCGCGCTTTTAATTCACATCAAGAAAAAAGATTACTGTACGGTAACTTTTGATATGACAGGTATTTAGCAGATGATGGTCCACGCCTCACCAGCACGCGGTCGTAAGTTCCTTTACTTAACCCGCTAGTGTTTACGCTAGTCCCTGCCTCTCAACCCTGCCTGCCTTTCCATACCTGCAGACCCACAGTCAGGCGGATGGCAGGCCCCTCAAGAAGGCCGGGGATCGACACGGTGAGCCAAGGACTTCATGAACAGTTCGCAGTGCGTGCAGCACCGCGCCGTCGTCAGCGTTGGCGCCCGTGACAGCTTGCGCGTGCGGGTCTCGTCACTGGCTTTGTGTGCGCGCTTGGCGCTACGCGCGTCGCGTTCTGGCCAAGGACTTCACCGTCTTTGGCGGCTCGCTCTCGGAGACCCACGCCCATCTCTGAACTTCCCATCCCAACACCGCCCAGGACGCTTCTATGCTGAGAAGGACTTGGCTAGGGATGTGGGCGTGTGATTGACACACAGACGCTGCCAAAGCCAATGGCAGCCATCTGCCAGCTTCCTGCATCACTCACCCCCCCCCACCCCCAAGCACCAGCAGTCTTCAGTGCTGGTCGCACAGTTCTGGCCGGGACGTGCGGGGATCCTGTTTGTACAAGATTAGGTGCTAATTCGTTATCGTCAACTCGCATTGATTAGCGCCGCCCGCAGACCGGCAACCGGGTACCCGTTACCTTCGTGATCTGAACCCCAAGGGACCAGGAGCCTGCATGCTGGCGTACCCAGATTGACAACAGGGGGGCTGAATACGTCTTTACGGTAATTGAAGGCCGCGGATCGGGACAAGCGTTTGGTCAGGACGAGCGTTCGGGGGTACCTTTAAAGTATCTTTCGATGAGGTCTAGGGCAGGGGCACGCTGCATATCTGCTTCCAGTGCAGCGTTCCAAGCAACGCTTACCTTAACTGCATGTTGACATTGTTGATCTTTAATTCGTAACTGCTGTCATCGTAAAGTAACGGCTGACGAGGATCGCCTGCCACGGAGGAAGCCAGGATGGCGTCACAGGTTCGCATTCCAAGCGAAGGCATCTGCATTTTGCCTTTCATGGCACCTAGGTGACTGCTTCATCTGCATATGTATAATCAGTATAGACATTATTCTTGTCTATTATAAAACGAACTGCCCAGGTATTTAAAGATAGCAATAATATCTTTAATAATATCTTCAAGATATTAGGTTCTCCTTCACAGCATAATTCTGTTATATACCGGTCAATAAAAATACCTTCGTCATTTCCTTCACGGGTTTTAATGGCTAAATCTCCATTTTTAGACCTCCCTGCAGCCCGCTTTTGCCCTGCAGAAGCGATATTTCATCCGCCAGAGCTTCGAACCTGATGGCTGCACGAGCAGGTGCAGACCGCCACCATCGGACAGTTTATGACGACTTCTGACGCTTGGCCGCATATTTAACTTCGAGTTCTTTGAGAGCCATGGGGGTACCGCCTGTTTGGGTGACAAGCGAAATTTAGTGGTTTGCCTGTGACTGATGAATTGCGCTGGTTTTGACAGCTTGTCTTGCGGTTGCTTTGACCATGCAGAAAGTGAGTTCGTCCCTAGCTTGGCGTTTTGCACCCAGTTTTCATGCTGAATGGAATTGCGTAGCTTGCCAAACCCTTAAACGAATTACTTGATTTATTACGTATCCCTTCTGTAAGTGCCGACAGCAAATACAAAGGCGATGTGGCCAAGTGCATGCGGAAGCGGTGCGGGCTTGCTGTGCGTCTTGCTGCGCCTCTGCATGCCGTCCTGTACGAAAAACAAGAGACTATTTGAGTCTCACGACATGGCCTTCACCCGTACAGTGAGATGTATTTGCTCTGCAGCCATCCAATACTTGGTTACATAATGATAGGCATTGCTACCAAATGGTTCCAGTAAAGCGGCACCGGAAGCGTAGTCCATATTACTCCCAAGGTTATCGGCAATAAACCGTCCTATGAGCATAATGATACAGGTCAGGTAAGCCGCCAATGTGTTGCGGGTAAATGTGGTCAGCGAAAAGATAACACCCAGCACAAAGACATTGGGCAATAAAAATACGAAGACGGGCTGCAAAAAATTACCCAGCTCAAAAGGGCCGACCATTGCGGCATTCCAAAGGCATTGCACCTCCCAGCACTCATATGCACTGTCCAACGCTGGCCAGAAGTGCCGCCCTGCCTCCAGTTGTGCACGACTCCGCACGGCCAGCTCTCGAGGTCGCCCCAGCCGCGCAGGAGTGCTGTCCGGGCGGGCCAGGAGCAGCTGCGGGGCCCTGCGCCCCCTCATCTCCGGCCTTGTTGGCGGAGGCGTGGCAGACGTGGCCATGCAGCCCGTCGGTCAACTCCAGGTCGCCAGCAGCTGCCGCGCATCGTCGGTGCGACATCCGGTGGCCCACCATGATGCTCGGTAACCCGGATCGATTGCGGTGGTGATGGATGGAGCAGGTTGCAGACGAGACAGCCCTGCCAATTCAAGCCGTGTGTTATCAGTAGTACCGATGCTCGCTTATCACAAGGTTCGAGGCAGGCGGTGCCAGTCATGGCGCCCATATGTGCGACAGAGCACCCACTTCGCGATTGGCCACCAGCCCTGTCGTGGGTGCCGCCGCGACCCGTCGCCCAGCCCTCACCAGGGTTGCGGATGACCGCGCCCATCGCGCGCTGCACCAGCGCCTGCGACGCGCCGGTTCACGCGCCCGGTGTGGTCCGCCACGATCGCAGAGGCACCTCGTGCCGTGCCGCATGCAGCACTGCCTCGCGGCTGTCCTCGTCCGCACCTCCGACCGTCGCCGGCGCCGCTGCCGTTGGGCCCGGCCCTGCGGCCGCTCGGCCGCGGCAGCTTGCCGGGCGAGCGGCCTGCCTGGCCTTCGACCCGTTGCCCTTGCCCGCTTTCCCTGGTGTGCGTGGTGGTGCCGCCGCCGCCGCTGCCGATGCAAGCTCGTCCACCCCGCTGTGGCCCGCAGCCCTCGCCGCCGCAGCCCCCGCCGCGACGCCCTCAGCCGCTCCCGCACCGCTCATAGAGCAGCTCGAGCTGCGGCCCTTGCGGCACCGGGAACGACAGCAGCACGCTGGCTGGCCTCTGCCGTCGACGTAGCAGCTGCCGGACCACGCCCCCAGCTCCCTGGCCAGGCCGTGCCGCACCAGGAGGGCCAGCAGCCGGCTCCCGCCCAGCCCTGGCGCCGCGCCCGCCTCCGCGCTCGCGGCGCCCAGGCGCTTGTCCGCCTCAGCGGCCGTACGCCCTGGGCGCCCGCCGCACGCACTGCCGAAAGCACCGCGCGGAGCCGCGCCTCGGCCGCATCTCGCGTTCCTGCGCCGCTGCCGCGGCCGACGCGGCTCTCGCTCGCGCGCCGCCGCCGCTGGAGGCTGCTGCTTGGAGCTGCTTCTTGCGGCGCGCCGGCTGATCGCCGCCGTCTTCCGGCAGCACCGTGCTGCTGCCCCAGTGCGTGGTGCCGTCGCGAGTTGCCGCACAGCGGCTAGACACGCCTCCTCGGCCTGCCGCCTCACAGCTGGCAGTCGGCCCACGGCAAGGGCAGGAACAGGGGCGATGCCGCCCCCGCCTCATCTCCAACGACTGCTGCTGCGCCGTCGCCGGCGCCATCCGCTGCTACGGGCACGACCGTGCCCTCCTCTGAGCCATGCAGGCGCCTCCGTGACCGAGCACCGCCGCGTGGTCCGTCAACTGCCTGGTGGCGCCGGGGCCTCTGCCGACCGCCAGCGTCAAGCGACTGGGCGCGCTGCGGCGCAGCGTGAACGAACAGGCCCCGCGCGCTGTGCCCTGGTCACCTTTGTCAGCTATTCCACATGCTGCTGCTGCTGCTGCTGCTGCGGCCGCGCCGCCCTGCTGGTCCACACCTCCAGCACGGGCCGCCGCTGCAGCACAACAGCCGGGAGGCTCACCGGGCCGCCTGCCGGCGCGCCGCCCGCGCCTACGCCCGCCCCCGCCGCCGCGCGCCCCGTGGGCGTGTGCAGCTGCAGCGACAGCCGCAGGCCGCCGGCCGCCGCCCGGCAGAGCGCGTGCAGGACCAGCGAGCCGCTGATGTCAGCGTCCTCGGCCGGGGGTGAGATCATCACGACGCCTGGGGCGGCCGAGCGCCCGCAAGGCAGCAGCATCCTGTCGTACGGCAGCCCGCCGCCGCCGCCGCTGCCGGCCCCGCCCTGCCACGCCGCCGCGGCGCCCTCAGAGCTGCGGCGCAGGAAGAAGTCGAGCTGCTCTCCGCCCTCGCCCGCACCCCGCGGCCCCTGTGCGC
>NNCB01000356.1:0-19111 GCA_002317545.1 Scenedesmus quadricauda | reverse complement strand
CGCCCGTGCACCACCTCCCCCAAAACCCCCCAGTGATGGTCAACCAGTTTGCCCTGCGCGACCCGCGGTTCATCGCGGGCAAGACCCTGCTGCGTACTTTGCGGTGGCGGGGCAGTCCAAGGTGCGCCCATGGACTGCGGGCCCAGCCCTGGGGCGGGGCTGGCAGGGGATCACGCTGTGTGGACGCTTGGGGCTGGGCCGGGTCTGGTCACTCTAGTATAATGTGTACAGCACAGTGTTTTGTGGGCGACATGCTAGGGTGGTGCCCAGTTATTCACCGGGTATCAGCTGCTGCACCCTGTATTTCCTGGTGCTGGAGATGTTCCTGTGGACGCGCCCGCTGGGCCTGAAGACGTTTCGCAATACACCGGAGCGGGCGGAAGCCACGCGCGTGCTGGCGGCCAACCAGGGTCTCTACAACGGTTTCCTGGCCGCCGGCTTGCTGTGGGGGCTGTTGAACACGCCATAGCGTGGACCTTCTCGTGTTCTTCCTGCTGTCGCTTGGTGGTGCTCTTGTCGGCAATCGAGAAGCGATGAGACCCGCACTCCCGGTTCGAGATCACCGCAGTGCGAGCAGCGCGCGCCGTCGGACCGGGTCCACTCGCCCGCCGCGCGGCGCGCGCATGCCGACGGCGGCGCCAATGCCGCGGCGTCATGATCGCGCCGCCCATGCGCGCATGCCACGCTCGGCGGACGGCGCTGCTGCCGCTTTGGCGGAGGCTGGCGCGAGCGGTCTGGACCGCACTATGATTATGACAAGAGCGATGCTGCCGAGCCTCGCCACGCGTCTGGAAACAGCTTTCAAGAGGGCTCGGTTCGGCTCCCTTTCGCGCAGCATTCGCGCGAACAACGCAACCGAGGCGGCACGGCGCGAGGAAGCCTTGCGCTGTGACTGCAGCGCCGAATGAGCGCGGCGCGCGTGAGCGCTGCACCCACGGCGCGCCGCGCGCCCTGTACCACCACCGTAGCACCGGCTGCTGGTCTTTGAGATAGCCAGTCAGCCCAAGGCAGCTGCCCACGCCACGCAGGTCATCTATTGACTTGACGGTGACCATAAGCCCCCCATGCTTCACAAAGCCCGTGGAGCCCGGGCCTTGTTCCAGCAGTTGAGCATCCAACTGGCACATTTGGACCGCACGCGAGCGCACGCATGCAGTGGTACGCGCGTCGATCCAGGAATTCATCCTGCGCTCGTGGAGCCTCGTACAAGATGGGCACCACCGCGGCGCAGAAGAAGCTGTTCTTCAACTCCGCCGGATGAAGAACAACCTCGCAGCGTTCGAGATGGCGCCTGTCGCCCGATGCATCTGACCAGATCGCCGGGCCGCCGCAGCGGGATGCATCCATGCATGAGAACCTGCCGTATGGCGGATGGTCGCGGCTGCCCGCGCAGGCGCAGGCATTTGATGCGGCTATTTGTGTGTGAGCCGACGGCCAACACTGCCTTGTGTACTAGCTCTGTCCTTAACTTCGGCTCGGCTCGTGGCAACCCTGCTGCACGCGCACGCACGCCGATTCAGTCTCGTCGTTCAGTCAGCGGCTTGCGCCCGCGTGACTTCATGCACGCGGAGGCGAAAGAGATGTGCTTGTACCAGCAAGTCTCCTACCGCGCAGAGGCCTGCAGCTGCATCCGCCCCGCTGCTGCCCTGTTTCGTGGCGCGTTAGTCAATCAGTTTTATTCAAGCTGCGCCTCACAGACTCCTTTTCATCTTGTATCATGAGTTCCATGCGTATTCGTTTCGGGGCTCTTACTTTGATGGGGTGGTGTTAGACGTGAGCACGGGTGGTTACTGTGCAGATTGATACTGCCTTGCTGTGGCGAGGGTCAGAACTACATAGACGTATAAAGCTCTCATCTTCACTCGGCGCCTGTAATCCGTATGTCGCTCATACATTGACAGAGTCTATCAGTGACTGCAGGATGACCGGAGTGTGTGTTTAGATGGTGCTGCAGTTTCGGTAAATCCCGGAACGCTTGCGACATGTTCACACGCGCGTGTAGTCAGCCCACGTTGATGTTGTCATTGTCCTGCATTTCGTGATGCTCTTAAGTTCCTTTGTCAGTACTCATTACACCCCTGACCAGGTTTTAGCTGTGACGTCGTCATCGTTCATACGCTCACGACCGCATGCACTGCCAGCAGGCGGGCTGCTCAGTCTTCGTGACCGCTCCTGTGTGCACTCAGCGTGCAGGCGTGCACCACAGCTTGCGGGAGCAAGAGGGCAGCTCTGCCTGTACCTGGATGCTTTCAGCGTCGCTCTGTCTCGACTTGTCGCATGGCGTTTCACGCGTATCCTTCGGCCGCTATGCCCTCTCAACTGCACGCCCGTGCACACCTGCCATGCCGCCTGCAGCGCTCTGAGCCTCTGACAACAAGTGAATCGCCCAGGATTCTTGCGAAGGACTTAAAGCTTGAGAATGCGCATCTTCTGATTCATCTCCATTAACATGGATGGTAGTTGCGCATTCCTGTCTTCCACACCCCGAAAGAACCATTAACTCCGGGGGGGAATGTGGGGGAGTTAATGAGTGGATCGCGGCGAAGGCTGGTGGAAAGCGAGACCGCTGAGGTGGGGTAGTGCTGGGCGAACTGGGACTGCAAACCGTGCCACAGGCAGGCGTGGTGAGGCTCGGGCAATATGGATCTGCTTAGGATGCCCACTTCGGAGTCCATGTGGACCACTGTTACAGAGCAGGGATCACCCTCGTTTTGGGCACACTGCTAAGTTTGCGCCCCACTTGCCACTTTACGTCCGCGGAGACTGTGACGGCCGAATACAGAATAAGGTTTTGAGATATACTTCTATTGCAGTGCAGAGCCCCTAAGTATTTCTTAGCGTCAGCTTGCGCCTCGTCCATCAGCGCTTCCAGCCGATCCAGCGTCGGCGTATCGAAACCCTCGATATTGGCGTCGCAAAATGGCCCCAGCACCAGGTCCATTTCCTTGGTGCCACGATGCCAGGCCCTGTAGCGCAAGCGCTTGCGGCGAATAGCGATATCCTCACCGGCCGTCATTTTGACACCCATGATGCAAGGTTTGATCTGGACATGCTGGTACGCTGCCACGCCACTGCTGTGCCATCATCCTGCCAACATCACGGTAAGACAAGCCCTGTCGATCGGACTCGCTCAGGCAGGCAGTGTCTCCAGGAGGAATGCAGTATTTTGCCTTCATCGAAATGAGGTGATATTGTATGTGTTGTAAGCAGCCGTGGCTTTCCAGTACCTTGTCGCCGTGCTTTTTTGGGAGTAATTGATGCGAAGGCCTGATGCCATGGGTCACAGCCACGTGCTGTGGGACCAGGCCGGGGGCCAGGCGATCTATTACAGTTGGTTTTCCTCCTGTCGCTGCTACGATTAAAAGAGAGCCGCTACTGTAGGGTCATTCAGGTCATAAGCGCCTCATCGTGGATCAAAGGTGCCCGTGTGTCGTCTAGCTGCGGGTGCGGAAGGCGATGTTGAGGTAGGTCTGACCAGATCCCGTAGCAGTATTATCCGTTTTCGGGTCCTGCGCCGGCGCGTCCGCCTTCACGAGGAAACTAGG
Source organism: Scenedesmus quadricauda (assembly GCA_002317545.1). Lineage (NCBI taxonomy): Eukaryota > Viridiplantae > Chlorophyta > Chlorophyceae > Sphaeropleales > Scenedesmaceae > Scenedesmus > Scenedesmus quadricauda. The sequence continues at coordinate 15,566 of NNCB01000356.1, read as the reverse complement.
ACCGGGGTCGTTTGCTGTTTACTGAGCATCTCAAGCTTGCACGTCAGCAGGGAAGCCACAATCAGCTGGATCATTGTAGAATCGCCCTCTCCAAACGCCCGCTACGATCTTCGAGAAGAAAAGCCTTCGTAAGCGACATTAGGTGAGTAAAAATGCTGAGCGTCCGAAATCGGCGTCCTTGGAGTTGTTCTCGTGCGATGTTATTCTGTACGGTCCCCAGCAATCACGTGCATGGGGGGCAGTGCCGAGCCCACCAACCGGAGCCGTGATGGTGCGCTGTCGGCCTGCTGGGACCTGCCCTCCCGACCACCCTTCCCCTCCTCACCCCACCCCCTCTGCTGAACTCCATGACACCTGGATAACCTCGTCAGGCCAATTCATCACCCTTCAACATGGGCCGTGCCTTTTTTGTGTCGCAGCGGTCTTGGCGCTGTGCCTGACAGCGCCTGCCGTCGAGGCGAGCGCCGGCCGCGCGCTGCGCCAGCTGGGTGGGGTGCTTGGCACCGTCAACACCGCCACTGGTGGCGCAACAAACGCCCTCATCACGACTGCCACGAATGCCGCGACTGGCACAACTGCCACGGCCGGCTCTCTGGTGAACACGGCCCAGGGACAGTCACCAGTGTGCAGGACGCAGGCACCGCTCTCACAAACCTGCAACAGGCGCCGTCGCCGGCGCCAACACGGCCGCCGGCATACTCACCAACACCGCCACAAACACCGTTGGCGGTGCGACCGGCATTGTTGGAACCGTCGCCACCACCACCCAAAACGCCGCCAGCGGCGCAGCGGGCGCGGCTGGTCTTGCAGCCAACCAGGCCACGATGGTGATCAATGGCGTGACTTGCACCCTGTGACTTGCAGCGCGCCCATCATCAGTACCGCAGCCAGGCAGCCACCGCTACCGCGACCACCTCAGCCAGGGCCCGATTTACCAGCGCTGTGCGCATGAGCGCCGCGCCGACGGCGCGCCGCGCGCGCGCGCCCTTCATGTACAGGCACTGCAGCACCGGCTCCTGTGCTCGCGAATGCCCGCAGCTTGAGACGATGCTTCAATGCCATCTTTATTTTTCAATTTCAGCCGAAGTTGATCCGTACGGCCCATACAATGTACGGGGCACCTGGGTCTTGGTGCAGCATTTGTGCATCCTACTGGCACGTCTGGGCTGCACGCAAAACGCAGATGCGCCGGCGTCAGCGCCATGCACGAGCTGGAACGGATATTCCTGCATCTTACTATGCAGCGGTTGCTGTTGCACCCAGGTGGCGCATGCACCTCTGCGAATGAATTGAACCGCGCCACGCTGTCGAGGGCATGCCCACAGCTCGCCGGGCCGATGCGGCTGCACGCATCACTGCGTGACTAAGTGCCGTGCGGGTGTTTGGCGAGCGTGGCTGCCGGCGCGGGCGCATTTGATGGCGTGGGGGAATTTGTGCGTGCGCTCATGGCAAAATGACTGCCCTTGTGTCCTAGCTCTGTCCTCATCATTGGTTGGGCTCGTGGTGGCGAGCGCGCGCCGAGCATGTTTGAGCTCGTCAGCGGCTTGTGCCGACATGCGCCGAACGCCGACAGAGCGCCGACCGCGTGCGCGCACATGGATGCGAGATACGCCGCAAGGGCAAGTCTCCTGCCGGTCCCTCTGGTGCCCTTGAGGCGCATGCGCCCCGCAGCAACCCTGATGTGGCGCATTTCTCATCTGGTTGATTCATCCGCGCTGCACGGATACCTTTCAACATTTCCCGGAAGTATTATTGCTGTATTTTGTTTCCAAGTACCCCTTTTGCTTTGTAAGCGGTGCTGCTGACACTGGGAGCAGGGTATTATTCAAGACCAGCTAATGGCATTGCTTGCCGTAGGATTATTGATCTATATGATAGGCGGTAAAGCTCACCATTTCATCTGGAGCCTGTGCTCAAGGTCAGAGAGTGTGCAGTGACTGTAATACAGGAGGATTTGCGGGCACAAGTTTCAGTGGTTCTACTTTTCTGAGTGCATGTTCAGGGATTGCAGCAAATCCGGCCGATTGCAGTAAAAGATTCGAGATTATTCGTGTCTACAGTTTTTTACGTTTCCTTGCCATGCAGAAACCGGTCGTTCAATTGCGTTCAATATGGACTGCAGTATGTCCCCCTATCCCTATTTCCACCTGTGACCAGTCATTCTTTACACACTCACAATGGCCGCTCTGTCAGCAGTCTAGCTGCTCTCGCCTGATGACAGCACATCAGCAAGCTCAGCTCTTGTGTGCGCTCATCGTTCTGGCGTGCACCACACCTTGAGGGAGCAAAAGGCAGGGCGGCTCTGCCTGCACCCAACACGCTCAGCAGTGCACTGCCATTGTTGCTGTTGCACTTTTTGCGCGCAGGGCGCGCTGAGGAGCGCGCTTGCGCAGCCCGGCGGCCCTGGGCGTGCGAAACGCCGGGCGCCGGGCAGGCGTCCTGTCCATTACCGTCAACAACATTCGGGTGTCTTTTATGGCCTTTGTACTGGGGATCTTCCTGTCGGCTGGTACGCTCATGGTCCTGATGCAAAACGGCATCATGCTCGGGGCGTTTCAGTACTTTTTCGTACGAGCGCGGTTGCTGGCAGTGCTGCGGTGATCCTTAAATCTGGATCCACGGTACGCTGGAGATTTCGGCCCTTCGTCGTGGCGGAGCTGCGCGGGGCTGGTGGTGGCCCAAGCTTGATACACAACGGCTTGAGTCACTTGAGGCTTGACCTGAATTTGAAATGATTCGACCGGCTTGATGCTTCGCAGGGCCGACTTGCCGCCGACGTCGCATGCGCTGACCAACTGCACACTGTTTGTGTGATATTGTAGCAAGGTGCGCTGGTGCCATGTGCACCTGGCTGGCATGCGCTGATTGAGCCTCTCTTTGTACCGTGGCCCCTTGAATCTCTGTCACACAATGCTGATGTCCCAGTCATATCCCAGCCGGTCGATCATGCCCCGGCTCAGATCCTATACTTTGTCTCGGCAGCTTCATCGCGTTTGCCGAGGTCGAACTGGCTGTCCAGGCTAGGGGACTGTGACGAGGACTTGGCCTATGCTCCACCAGGCAACGTCCCTACTACTTAACGAATTTGTGTTCACGCGCTGTTTGCTGTTTTCATGATAGTAATTATTTCTACCTTCACAATGAACCAAGGAACCAGGTTTGCAGACACCATTTCCTTCCCGTTGCATGTATTCTACTAATTTTTCCCAATTACGTGGTCTCTGCTCAGCAGCCAATCCTATATTAATGAGGCTAATAGGCACGCTAAAGATCTGCCAATCTCCAATAAAATCATACATCACACTTTACCTCCGAGAGAGCAATACAGGATGTTGATACGATGGATGCAAATATAAATGTGACTATTGAATAGCTTAATACATTTTTCGAAAAGTCTTGCCCATTTGCAATTCCGGCAGCGGCCGCACGCTGATGACCAGGCTGGAGATGCACTGCATGACAGCAACATGTATGTCAGGGCCCCGTTCAAACAATGTCTAAAGCAACTGCTGCTCTCACTCATGCTGCTGCTGCTGCTGCTGCTGCTGCTGCTGCTGCTGCTGCTGCTGCTGCTGCTGCTGCTGCTGCCGCTGCATGCACAGCAGCCGCTGCGCCTGCTCGCACTGCTGCCGGTGCCCCGTCCGCACCCAGTGGTTGCGGCAGCAGGCCTGGCTGCAGTAGCGCACACCCGTCAGCGCGCCGCACTCCGCGCAGCGCCGCAGCGCCGCGCCCTGCGCGGACGCCCTGCCGCAAAGCGCGCAGCAATGGCGCGGCGATCTGCGCCTGTCGACCTCGCCACGCAGTGTGCAGCGCCGATGACTATATCACCCCGCGCACCCCGACGCGCAGCGAGGGCAATTTTTCAAACACCAGGGCGTCGGCAAGGTCGCCGCCTGGCGGTCGAGGGCATCGAACGCATCTCGCCAGGCAATGGCGCGGCGCGACACGCGAGCGTGCGGGCGCCCGCTGGGCAGACCCCGCGCGGCCGGCTGCTGGGGAGGCGCCGCACTTCTGATTGTCCGATGGTGGCGAATTGATGCCGAGCGCGGGGCTGGGCAAGGTCCGACCAGGGCAAATAGATGCCGTTGAACAGCAGGTGCTGCTTTCCCTGTCCGCTGTCTGTGCGCGCCTGAGCTTGCTCCTCCAGCAGCCGCACTATCCACCAGGTAATCATCCTCATCAGTGTCATCTCCAACCACAACTGCTGCTGCGGCTGCTGCAGCTGCTGCTGCTGCTGCTGCTGCTGCTGCTGCTGCTGCTGCTGCTGTGCTGCTGCTGCTGCTGAACGGGCTGCTGCTCGTGCTGATCGAACAGCGCTGCTGCCGCGCAACTTCCGGCCCGCAGTTCATCATCGATCCAGTCCGGACGGTCCGGGGCGATTGCCTTGTCCGCCGTCAACGACTCCCGATACGGTCGCACGGATCTCGAAAAGGTCGGCAACATCCCGTGCCGCAAATCGCTGGACGAATGCGCCGCGCCGCCCCTCGATATCGATGATGCCCTGGCCGCACCCTCCAGCTGCCGTGCCGCAGGCGCTCCGACAGCAGCTGCGCGCGCTCATCCGCGCCGCCGGGGCCGCCGCGCGCCGCCCGCGCCACATCGACGGCGCTCCGCGCCTCGACCACCGCCAGGGCCAGCCGCGAGCGAGTGGCCAGCTCTGCGCAGCCGCCGATCTCTGCGAGAGCCGCGGCGAGGGCGTCCCATTGGCTGCCGGCTCAACTCCATGGCCAGGGCCCCCGATTGGCCCCTGCCGCCGCCGCCGCCAGCGGGGCCCGGCTGTCGCTGCCGCTGACCGGGGATGCCGTCACAACCAGTCCCGCTCGTCCCCATCTGGCGCCCGCAGCAGCAGGAAGTTGGTCAGACACGAGCAGAGCCACGCACATGTCGTGCAATGCCGTCGGCGCGCGCGTCCTCCGCAGCTGCTGCTTGGCCCGCCCAGGCGTCCTCGCGCGCGACCGCCCCTTGCCCTGCCGCAGGCTGCACCGCCGCAGGCCCCGCGCCCGCCGCCGATTGAGCTCCGACATTGCCGCGTCGCAGCGCCGCAGCAGGGCAGGCGCGTGCCCGACGAAGCCGCACCACGCATCTGCGAGGCCGTTCCCGCAGGCGCAAAGCGACTTGACGAGCAGGGCCTGGAACTGCGCGCTGGCGACCGCCACCGCGGCGTGGACATGCACGCCGCACGGGGCGGGGTGCCTGGCCTCCGCTATGCAGGCGGCCGCCCCCGGCCCGTGCTCGTGGCAATGTGCGTGATTGTGCAGGGTCGCCCAGCTTGCGCCAGTGCTTTGCAAGGCACTGCTGGCCCACGAGGACGTCGGTGGTGACGAGGTTCAGCACCGGCTTGCGGCCAGTCGACTTGCACACACAGCCGGCGTCAAAGTCCTTGTTGGTGATCTTGACACCACCGGACAGAGTGGGGGTGACGGTGGAGTCGCTGGGAATGGCGCACGACGATATGTCGTTGAACCTGCAGCAAATGGTTGGAAGGGCCAATGGGTGGACGGTCAGAAGCGTGATATTGCAGTGGCCACTCCCATCTCCGACAGCTGCTGCGGTCACCTCGCCGTCAGGAGGCGAGGTGGCAATGGGGGTGCTTCGAATCAGGCAATGTCGTGGGCTCCGCCATCGCAGCGCCTCAATACCTGTCATCGTTGGGACACCACACAGATGCTCTTGTGCAGGCGCGATGACGGTGTGCTGGCGCCGATGACAAAGCGCTGCACCGACTCGAACTCCAGACCCAAGGTGACGTTGTTACAAGGGGCCGGTGGCAGCACCGGCTGTGAGGTACTTGTTGGTCACTTGAGCGGGAATATTCATGAGCGCGCCAATAGGAAAATCATCGCCGCCACAACCATAAAGCAGCTTAGGCCTTCAGGATATAATAATGATTGCGAGCAGCCGGATGTGGCTGCTTTGCCGATGCATGCACAAGTCATCAAACAGTTCCAGCCATTCCAGCATTTTCAGGCTCTTATCATCAATAGCATATTGCTCGCCACACACCTTAGCAGCGAACCCAATATCTGTAATAGCTAGTTGCCTGTTTATGGTCAGATTGATCCATTGCGCATAGCTTTATGCCTGCTGTGTTCTAACGAAGTGCCATCGTGTTTGTCGTGTGGTCTATTCATCCATTTTAACCACAAAATTCCAGGCCTTGGTAAATGCAGGGTAATGCGAAGGGTCCAGCCCTGGGCATACAACATAGCCTTACATCATGCCAGATGCCATGCATCTGATGCACATCCACTGCTCGCATGGCGCCCTGGACGAACTCGCGGACGTTGGCACACTTGCAGGTCGTGGCTTGAAGCGGGCCAGGCTGGTGAACTTCTTGCCAGGTTGATCTTCGTGCAGGTCGAGGCGGTGCCGGTCGGGGGTCCCTCAGCTTGGGGCTCACGCAGCACGCCTCAAAGGTGACCTGGCGGACCTTCTGGAGCAGGCGGCGGCCGCCCCCGATGTCGGCGGTAATCTCGCCGTCGGTCGCGACGATCTCGACGTTCGCGTCGACGAAGGGCGCGACGCGGCCGGCCGCGCGGATGAACGTGTCGCCACCATGGCGGGGCCGTCCACAACGCAGCGCTTCTGGCGCAGGGTCTGGGGGACGCACTGCTGCGCAGTCGTGGCGCAGCCGTCGGTGACCTTGAGCCGGTGAGGACGGTGCCGTTGCACAGCGAGCCGAGCAGGGTGGAGGTGCAGATGTTGTCACCAGCCGCAGCAGTGCCGACGACGGGGGGCGAGTTGATGCCGGCCAGAGCAGTGTTGATGGGCGCGGCGGTGGGGGCATTGATGGTGAAGATGATGGTGACCAGAACCTGTGCCTTGGTCCAGGATGTCACACCAGAGAACGCGCCATTGACACTGGTCAGGCCGGCAACGGTCTTGATCTTGGCCACAGCAGCGTTGACAATCTCGGCCAGGCCGGGGGTCGGGTCCGGGCACCTGGCATTGTTGGCGGTGCATCAGCAGGCACCAGCAGCAGGAAGCTGTTGGCAACAGCGGTAACGCCGCCAGCAGTGTCGGAGCCGGGGACAACCAGGGTGACCTTGGCAGTGACGGGCTTGATGGAGACACCGTCGTCGATGGTGTAGTTGACACCACGTCACCAGCAAAGCCCCTGAATGGGAGGAGCGCAAGCATCAAGGGTGGGTGGGTGCAGAAGCAGCCGCACATGCTGCGCAGCCCCATGAAATTTTGACCTAGGACTACCTGCCCATGCCCTGTATATTACTGCTGACCATACGTGGAGCGGCAGTGCTTGACCATTGGCACTCGCGAAGATCTTCCGTTCAACCGCATTGACCTGACGAGCCTCGGGTGCTGGCGCGCGCGTCGGTCAGGTAGGATTGTAGCCGGTCGTAGTTGACGGCCGTTTGCCACCGACGTGGTAATCGTCATTGGCGAGCACACGGGCGCGGCAATCACGCAGTCAGCGTTGACGGGGCAGTTGAACGTGTCGTCGCCAGCGGTGCGGGCCGGGGGCGCGGGGTCGGTGACGGACAGCTGATCAAGAGGTTCTTGGCCAGGGTGCCGTTGGTTACCAGGAGGTAAGGTCGTATTGCCGGAAAAGTCCCTCCATCAAAAGAGGTTTTGTACAAAGCAAGAGAGTAAACAACCTGCATGATTGTGGGAATGCTACTTCTACAATCCAAGCCCTGGTCACCGTGCATTCAGTTCCATCCTATTTGGCAGCCAACAATTCTTCCCATCGTACTAGGCAGCACTCACAGCGGCGGGATGAACGTGATAGCGCCATCGGAGGTCACGCCGAGCGTCGTCACACCGGGCTTGGAGGAAGAGGCAACCACGAAGCCGTTGGGGCCGGGCGCACCCTTGAGCACGCCGGGCGTCGGCAATCTTGAGACTCCGTCGCGAGCCAATTACGTTACGATCGGGGGTGGTGAACGCCACATGCAGCCGATCGTGGTCGCCAGGAGGCTGCGCAACGTGGGAAAAACGGCTGCTTCGAGTCAAGCGTTTTTCTGGTGTCGTCCATGCGATGGCATAGATTGTGGGGCACTGGGAGTCGATTGAGGATACCACTTTTTCAAGCTCATCCTGGTGATGATTGAAAGCTCTGTTGCCGGTACTTGTCCAGCTCCATCGTACCAAATCCTAGAGATGGCACTCACGGACGGTCGGTGTTAACAGTTGTCGCTATGCAACAGTGCCTGCTAACCGACATGGGCTGGAGCACCATGTTATCCGCAAAACCGGTGGCGTGCTCGTGTCGCCAGGAGGCCATCCACCACCACCGAGTGCATGATCATTTCATCTTCGGGTGAAGACCTGCACGAGTGGATGGAGCGATTGCCATACATGATTTTGCCGCATTGTTTTGAGGGAAGCGGCTAGCTGGAATGTCAGCAACATACCAGCTGGTCTGTCATGGCAGCTCACCGCCGTTGAGGCAGCCGGGGAGGCAGACGGGCAGGGGGATCTCAGGCAGAGCTGGCAGCAGGTTGGAGATCCTCTGGCACGAGCGGCAGAGTCGAGAGCGTGTCGGTGACGACCGCGCAGACATGGTGGTGCCTGCAATGCAACAGCGATGGTCCAGTCAGTGGAAGGTCATGAGTTGAAGAAAGTGTCGCCGATGAACACCGGCTTGGGCATCACCAGCTTATCATAGCCAAGCTGGCACTAGCAGGCTGTGCCACCAGCTCTCGTGTCGGCCGACCGCAACGCCCAACCATCAGGCTGAAGGTGAAGGTGCCGTTTACGAGGATCTGGCCGAATTCGGACGCCTTCGCCCCTCGATGTCGAGGTGCAGCGGCTGTGGGTTGTGCGTCATCACCGTGAACAGCAGATTGTCGGTCTCGTTGGTGCCGGTGGATGTCGATGCGGTCGTGTTACTGAACACCAGGGGCAGGATGCCGCTGACGGCGGGGATTTGCAGGTTGCGGGGTTTATTCATTCACAGGAGCGAGTATTCCCGGGAAAACGCTGATGATCCAGACCCTGGAAAATACTTCCTCGAATGTGGTACCCACATGGCGAGCCAGACTGAGCGCTGAGGTGAGTCGTATCCTGTGACAGGGCACAAACACACTGCAAGGGAGACACAGAGCCTCGTGCAGCGTGTCACTTCGGCTTGAACAGTCATCGAGATGCGCATACCGTCGTGATGTTGCATACCAATCCCGCGGGTCTCTTGCTCTCACCGTTGAGGTGTGGGCCCGTTGTAGAGGAAGCTGCCATCGACGCCGACCGTGATGTTGCCAATGTCGGGGAGCTTGGGAAGCCCTCAACAGAGCTCAGGGCGTTGAACTTGAAGGACATGCACGCTGGACGCAGCGAACCCTTGCCGCCGATCGAACGAGGCGTCAGTGGGTGCCAGGATGAAGCTCTGGTTGCCGCCAAGGATGCCCAGGGGAGAGCGTTGGTGACGCCGGGCAGAAGGCCAGCCGCAGTCTCCAGCACGGTGCCCACAGCATGTTCAGGACACCGTTCAGGACAGCGTTGAGGCCACCGCCACCCAGGAGTCGCCGGACGCGAGGCCCAGGAGGTTGGTGACGAGCCCGCCATTGCCGACGACAGGGACGTTGCCCACGGGGCTGCCCCGACTGGGCGGCCTCTCAGCTGGGCGCGTTGAGCAGGCCGCCAGGGACCGGGACGCCGGAGACGGGGCCAGCTGGCCGCCGACCAGGGGAGGCCGCCGACGGTGCCGGACAGGAGGCCGGAGGTGGAGCCGGAGAGGATGTTGCCGAGGACGACGGTCAACCTCCAACGAGACCGCCGGCGGGCCGCCCGTCTGGCCGAACGGAGGCCGCCGTACCGCAGACATGCACGGTAAGTACCCAAGCCGCCGCCGGTAAGGCAATCGAAGACAGCTACAACCTCGTCGGCATGTATGAAAAGGGGCCGGTGTCGGCGCGCGTCGCCTATAACTGGAGTTCCAATGCTATTGGTGCCGCCCAGGACCGGGAGGCCGCTAAATAGGCCGCCGACAGGGATCATGGGCGTAGCGGACCCCAAATTGAGGGTCTGAAGGGAGTCCGGCGTGATCACGGTTGATGAGGCCGCCGAAGAGGCTGCCGCTCGGATGCCATCGAGCCGCTGGAGCTCGCGGCCGGTGCGCTCTGCGACACGCTCGCTGCGGCTAGCGTCGCTGCGAGCAGCAGCACCGCCATGGCGGCGGACGAGCGCCATCGAGTGGCGGGCCATAGTGGGCTCGTCGCCGATGGAAATCCCGGTCGACCCGACGCCGCGAATGACGGGCTGAAAGTCATTGGGGAGGAAGGGGTTGAGTGGAAGCGGTGTGACGGGTGGCTGCTGACGTGAGCGTGTGAGGGTGCTACTGCCCTGACCAGCAGAAGGGAGAAGGCTGAGCTGACCGTCGGCAAAAGGCCTGCGCCCCCACCCGATTGCCGAGGGGATGGCCCGCTGGCACAGCGTCGGCCGTTGCAGCACCAGGTGCTCAACAGGAACCCTGCGCATGAGAAGCCCCTGATACCGGCGCGAATTGTCAAGTTTACATGTCACCGAGCTTTGGGTTGTAGGTGAGGCTGGTAGCGCCCAGCTTTGTAGAATTTTTGATGTTTGAGTCGTCTTAAAAGGCTCGTCGGTGAGGCTTTCCACGATCTGTGGGTACAGGATAAACGACAAATCGCTGTATACGTAGCCTTCCTGGTTGAGGCGATCCGCGGATGGCTTGAAGATTTGCTTGCTCGTAATTTTATCGAATGACAAGGCTGCACGCCGTGCAGCGAGTGAGGCTTGCTTGGGTCTCGAAGGCATGGGTACTGCGCAGCGGCGAAGGCGGCAAACTGTTAGTGGACGTCAGTCAGTCTTGACGCGAGCTCCGGGCCAGCGGTTGACTTATGGCTGCCTTGTGCCACCAGCAGGGGATGCTGTTTCTGCTGCTTTCCAAGGGGATATAAAACAGGAGAAACATCCATTCCATGCCAAAATAGTACAAAAGCACTATTTATCCTATGATGCAGGTTAGTGGAGGGCGCCGACTAGTGCTTCATTGGAACCGCGAACGCGTGCGATCAAGCTTGCGCCTCGTGCACGGCATCGGTCTCGTGCAGCGTGGTCAGCGCTGACTGTGCGCATGTAAAGGAATTGGAGCCCTTACCTTCCTTGCGGGGTTTATCATACGCAGGGGGTGCCGGTGAACATTTCGTGTAGCTTGATGGTTCAGGGCGGTTCGAGTAGATGACTCTCGGCCTCTGACCCCTGCGACGTCACCCGGTCCCCATGCTTGGTATCGGGTGCCGCCCGCGTACAGCGGCTACCCCCGGAGCTACAACAGGCGCCGGCCTTGAGCCAAATTGCTTCCTAGGGTCGAGATACATGACAAAATCATGCGTTGAAAGCCAGCCGGCCAATGGCAGCCACGCGGAAGGAATGGAAGGTTACCGTCATCTCCGATGTGTGAATACAAATGTGAGTGGCAGGGGAAGAACCTGGTCAAGATTGGGCGCTTTGCGCCCTCAAGCAAGCTCTGTACGTGCGGCACCCTCCACCACGCCCTGACGCTGAAAGATCGGGTGTGGACCTGGCAGTTGCGGCACCACGCACGACGATGTATTGGCGGCGAAGGTAACATCTTGGATTCGCCTAAGACACACAAAGCGGTAGGGGGGACCGACGCCCGAGGTTACGTGTGTGGTGGGGGGGCAATAGTCCGGGGGACGCTGGTGAAGTGGGGCGATATTGGAGGGGGGTAGGGTTGGCGGGCTGGGACTCGCGTGTTGGGACTCAACGTGTGCCAAGGCATGCACGACGAGGCTCTGGGCATAGTGGTACCTGTTGAGGATCAAAGCCTCTGGCAAGAGGTGACATCGTGCCGAGGCGGCGAGCAGAGATGAAGCTTCAGCATTATGGTTGCTTGCGTTGTCAGAAACTTTGTGCGCGGTCTCTGGGATTGGTGGCGGCCAATGTCGGTCATCCCACGGTTGACAACCATGGAGGTGTGTGACAGCCGCAGCGCTTTTTTGTGATGCTACTTGTCGTGGTGATTGCGGTCAAGTACAGTGGAAAGGTTACGGGCAGGGATACCCCATCTCGCTTTGTGCACGGCCGCCGCTTGTCGTCATTGATCCTTCGGACCGGGCCGGGGGGACGTTGCCATGGCCTATATGCGTACTCCATATGCACAAACTAATCGATCTGTCGTCACTGCCCTCGCCATCGCCTCGACATAGGGCATGTCGAATAGGCGCTTTCCCAGATGCGGTGGAAATTGCGGTAGAGGTCGATGCGGGTGCTGTTGCCGTCATGGAACTCGTCGGGGGCCGCGACGATCACTTCGAGGGTCGTGTGGACGAAATTGTCGCCATGTTGCTGGCTGCCCGTCAACGCGCGCGCATAGCGGCGCAGGTAGGGAAGATGTCCGCGAATTTCCTCACCCAATGTCATTTAAGATCCTTCCTCTTGAACCAGTCATACCGCCCCCGCGCAGCTGGCCCGGCAGCTCCTGTCCCACCATCCGCCAATAATCAGGTGGCCCTGCTGCTCGCGCCCGACCACGCGTACGCAGGCAGTGTCTCCAGCATGAATGCCGTACGTGGCTTGCCTTGGTAGGATTATGTGAAATTTTTCCATTCCGTGAAGCTGTGCCGGCTTTCAAGTACAACCCATATCACTGTTTCGCGTGGGCGTGATTGCTGCGGCGTCCTGATGTCACTCAGTACAGGTGTCATAAGCCCCGCCCGATGTACATCTGGCCCCTGTGCAATAAGGGGCTTGCATGGGGCCGGGGGGCCAGGCATATGCTACCACAGGTTGTTTCCACCTCAATTGCAGCGGCATCCCGGTCTGCGCCCAATGTGCTTACCGTGGCGATTGTTCATTAAAACAACCGGGTTCAACCGCTTCACTGAGATCCGGAGTAAACTTTACCTGTCCGCCAAAACATTGCAGAATTTTCTTTTTACACCAAAGTCCAGTACAGAAACCCGTATAGGGGCGTTTCATTACCAAAAGTAGAAGTTACTCTGGGGCCAATCAGGTGGGTGCGATGCTGGCAAGGGCATTGGGTACTTGGGAATAGTTGAGAGTTTATTGTGTAAAGTACCTCGCTAAGGCGCCCTTTCTCCAACGAAGAAAGCACGGGGGGATAGAGGCAATTCCATTGCGGCAATTCCATGGTGCCTACCCTGCTCAACTCCTGACCCCCCTCTTCCCCATTCAGCCCTTATCCCACCCTGTCTGCTCACCGTCCACCACAACTACATGATCTGGCAGGGTACGACATCCCCTCCAACATGAGCCGCGCCCTCGCACCGCGGCGGTCATGGCTGCGCTATGCCTGGCGATGCGCTCCCGTTGAGGCCAGCGCCCGCCGCGCGCTGCGCCAGCTGAGTGGCACGACTGGCACTGTCAACGGCGTCATCACCGGCGGCGCCTCTAACACCGCCACGGGCGTGCTCACCAGCACCCCCACAAACACCGTTGGTGCGCGGCGGGCAGTGGCGAAACTGTAGTCACCAACGCCCAAGGCGGCCCCAGTGGCGCAGCGGGCGCGGCGGGTGTTGCAGTGGATGGCGTGGCGTGCGATGGCAGCAGGGTACCCCCCACCGATCCTGCGCCAGGATGCCATCTTTACCGCGGACACCTTCATCTTCACAGGGACGACGGCCGCCGCCACCACCGCCAGAACCGCCACCAACGCTGCGGCAGATGCCGCCAGCACTGCCAGCAAGCTCAACCAGCGTACTGGTCGACTGGCGCCGTCAGCGGCCTCACGGCGGCGCCTCGAACACCGCCGCAGGCTTGGTCATCAACACCGTTTCGCCATGGTCGTGGCCAACAGTCACCGGCACCGTCCCGCACCGTTTCAGCGCCGTCCGGGCCGTCATCTCGTCAACGGCGTGTTCGACGCCGGCGACACCGACAGCTTCGTCAAGGGCGTGACGTCGCTCTATCCGCTGGCCGCGCATGAAGAGGGCGGCCAAATCACTATCAAAACTGTAAATTCCGGCATCGCCGAAGAAAAAGATCGACCCTAGATAAAATCAGGGGCGTAAATCGGCGGCTGGTTCGTCTTTATGACAGAGGGGCAATAATATCGACCCCTCGCATAGAGGGAGAGGGTATGTCCAAACGTCGTCGCGGCACGTGATGGCTCAAGGCCACCGCTGGTGTCGGGTCCTTCATAATAAAAATCAACGAACAGGCGCTTTGCGTTTTGCGCGGTCGATTGCCCTAATCAACCGGGCGTGATCGTGCCGGGTGAACTCACCTCCGCGCGGATGCAGCCAAGGTACGGGTCATCGAAACACGACAGCCGACGACTTTCGCGGCGAAACCTGCGCTGCTGGTCTGCTCCTAAACACTGTCCAGGACGCCGTTGGCGGAGCAAGATGCAATTATTGCCAGGTGAGTACATCCCAGCGCTTGCCTAAAGGAAGCCGCACGCTCCAGAACGTAAAGTGGGTACATCACGATAAGGTTGGCTATATTTTTCCCCAACCGGCCACCATCCAACTTATGGGACGCCAATACCGATTTGGATGACACTAGGAGGATTCCCGTCTCAATCTAAATCGGGAAGTGGCTACTCAGGCTTTCATCAGGGATCAGGTGAAACCACTATGGCGGAACTACTGATGGCACAATTCCCGCGCTATGGGTTGGTGCTAATCGATGAAGTAGAGTCTTCCCTTCATCCCCGCGCTCAGCGTCGCTTGCTTCGGGATTTGGCAACAGTCGCCCGGTTACAAGAATGCCAAATCATATTGAGCACGCATTCCCCATACGTCCTTGAGGAACTCCCGCTTCACGCTCGCAGGCGAAAGGAAATTGTCTCCGGCGTTAGCGCACGCCCACCCCTGAATTGTTAATAAAGCTATCATATCAATACCCTATTAATTAACCATTAACAATTAATCATTGACCATTAAATTACCCTTTCTTTTGCTCCTTCGCCCAGCTGTCTTTCAGGCCAACGGTTTTATTAAACACGACTTTATCCGAAGTGCTGTCTTTATCCAAAGCGAAATAACCGATCCTTAAAAACTGGAACCTGTCCGCTTCTGTAGCCTCTGCTAAAGCCGGGGTTCGATATAAGCTTTAGGGATGACCGTAAGGCTGGTGCCGCATCTGCTATCAGTCGCTTTTGCCAGCGCTTGGACGCCTGAATCAATCGGAGATCAGGTGGGCTGCGTGGGCGTTGCTATTATTGAGTGCAAGCATGCTAGGACAGCCGGTTCCATGGGCGACAGCCGACTGCGTTAAGGGGTATCAACCACCCTGGCAGAGAGGGTCCACGTGGGCAAAGCCGCCTCTAGCCAGGCGCCGCCACCGCCACCGGCTGGCGACAGCACGGCTGCCTGGGCTGCGGTGCAGGCAGAACTGCGGGCTGCGGCCGCAGTGGTGCAGGGTCACCCTCGAGGAAGTGGCTGGCCGAGGCAGGATTTCAGCGGTGGCCTGGCTGCAATGCTAGCTGGGGGGCCTGGCTCCTCTGCATCGATGTACCCTGGGTCACGTCCACAGCGGGAACTTCCCGGCTGCGGAGCCGCACGCCAGAGGGAAGGTCAACGCCTGCGCCATGGAGACGAGCGCGAATGAGTCCACGCAGTGGAATTTGTGTTGTGTGTGGCAGCTCTGTGTGTGGT
>NNCB01000355.1:0-19137 GCA_002317545.1 Scenedesmus quadricauda | reverse complement strand
CTAATGGATTTAGTATAGATTGATTAGGTTAGTTTATTTAGAGACGGGAGCGGTGTCTGTGTCTACATTTGTTTACATGTTTGTCTATGTCTGTTTGTTGGCTTGAGAATCTACTGCATGTTGACACATTTGCATGTGACTTGCACTTCTGCACGAGCTCAAATTTATGGAAGACGGTAAACATAAGAGGTACTTGGCGGCTTGCCAGGCTGCTTGCACGTGTGGTCTCACTGTTGCCGATGGGAGCTGGCGATCATGAAACGTCCGCACTAGTAGCCCGTGCAGCACCGCCTGCAGCAGACATGTCTGCTCGATGGGGCTGTTGGATAAGCAGGCAAGCATTGAAGGCCCTTGAATCATCGGAATTATCGACATAAATTACAGTACCACAACAGATTTGATTCCTAGAGGTATGAGGGTGGAGAAGAGTTTGCTGGCAGGTGTTTGTGAACCGCAACTGTTGCGGGAGCTGAATTGCCGGCGAGCAGGCATGCGTTCATCGGCCTACAGGTGCGCGAGGTTCCTGGCAACATGGGGGATGCAGGCGACCCGCGGGCGGGAGGGCCGGGGTCGTCAGCGACCTTTGCCTATGGCGATGGGGCGGCGCCGCCATGACGATGCAGAGCCTGCTCCCGCCTTGTCTATCTAGGTGACGATGCGCCATGCATCACGGCCGTTCGATGGACTGGAAATATGATATCGTGCACGCAACTCTAGAGCCGGCCGCGGGGGATCGCGCGCAGCGGCCGAGGCGGGGCCTCGTTCGTCTGCACACGCAGCAGAAAGGACCTGCAAACCCATAGTGGCTGCAAAAGGCGGCGTGGCCGCCTGGCGGGCGGCGCGCGTTCGGAGGTCGGACGGATGGGGGTGGCGCCAGAAGGGCGGATGGGGCAGGGCTGACGAGCAGCGCTTGAAGGGGGTGATGCTCAGTCTCAATGCATTGACATGTGCAAATTCAAAAAGCGGGCCCAGTGTGAGCGCAGGGCGGTTGCCTGCGTCAGAAGGGGAGTGACGCCGTAATAGCCACCTAGATTCACGCCGATGCACTGGGCTCGTCATCGCGGCCGTAGCGCGGCGCTTTTCGAGTACCGCCTTATCGACTTATCGAGGGTGACGACATAACCGCCCTGCTGGGTGTCATAGGTCAGGATTTCCCAAGGCAGCGGATAATAGTCGCTCCCGATACCGAGAAACCCGCCGAACTGCAGAACGGCATATTCGACCTTGCCTTCGCGCTTGTCGACCATGAAGTTATAAATGGAGCCGAGCTTTTCGCCGTCGCGATTGTAGACTACGTTGCGACGCAATAAGACCCGAGGTTTCGTTGGTCGCGATATCGGTAGCGGACATGAGAGTTCTTTTTTCGGTTGAGAAGTGAGGGCATTGAGCCCCGCCCGTGCATTGACGCGCAGTGCTACCGATTACCCATAGCTCTTAGCCGCAGCGTTGCCAACCGCTGCGGTTGGCAACGCGGCTGCGCACATTTGTCCTCGACCGTCACGGACGTGCAACCCAACCCGGTGGTGATTGCACCTCGGATACGATGGAGCGTGGGTGGCGGCGCGTTGGGCGGGATCAGATGCGCAAAACTACTGGCGGATCCCCCAAAATACCCCCTGATGCGCCCTGCCAGCCTCCCGGTCAAGACAAGCCACATGAGGTCAGCGCCCGCCGCGCGCGCAACACGCGCTCAGGAACGGCCGGCAATAGCGTCGTGGCCGCAGACGGATGGGGGCCGTCGGGCGTCCCAGTGTCCGCTGGCAGATTCTGGTGTTTGTGTGCTTATTCGGGCATGCGCCACGAAACCATCAAACGACAACCCCCTTGCTGGTGCGCGTGCACGGATAAGTCCTTGAAAGCGGCGCAGCGGCCGCGGCGACACGCTGAGGAAGACTCACAATGCTCGCACGCGCGCGTGCGGGAATCGACGCGACGGAAAGGTACCCACGAGCGCGCCTCAGGCAGGTGGGGCTTTCAGAGCCGCGGTTTTGTGCGACCTTTCCCCATTGCCCAGCAGGTTACGGGAAGTAAAAAAGGGAACGGCGGCATGGGTCGTACGGACATGGGTGCAGAAGCTGGGCGATCGACATCGATCGCAACGACATTACACAGGCGCGCCTGGTTGAAGCGGCCGGGACGCCGCTCGCGCCGGGGCGGGCGCGTGCAGCGACAGATGCGGACAGCTATGCGATGACCGCGAACAATATCACCTATGGGGCTGTTCGGCCTCATTCGGCCTCGTCGAAAGGCTCGCGCCCAGGGGGCAGGTTGGAGTTTTCGTCGGTCATAACGGCCACCATTGGTCGGCGACAACCGCGCCGAACAGAATGAATAGATAGGCGATCGAGAAAGCGAATAGCCGCTTTTCGGGCTGCATCAAATCGCCATCGCCGGTGCGGCGCGTGCCCACCTGCACCCGACAGCGCGGCACAAACCGACCTAGGATGACATCGCTGCGTTGATAGCGCGCGGGCGCCTGCAGCAGATCGACGTGCGCGGAGGGGTCCGAGGACCGCACGCGTGCTGAGGAGTGCCGCGCTGGGCCGCTCAGTGCCGCGCCGTGCCGCGCAGCGGGCCCGGGGCGCAGCGCAGGGCCAGTGCCCGGAGTGGTGCTGCGCCGCGCGGCGGTCGGCCTGGGAGTAACGGCTCATGGGACGAGAAGCGCTCGCGCGGTTCGGATTCGGATGGGTCTGCAACCCGCCAGTGTGTGCAAGGCAGTTGTTGGCATTAGCTGAAGCTGTGGCGATGTCGAAGCGCTATAATGGCGCATTTCGTGCACCAGGTTTCGGCCACGCTTTTATCCGATCGTGCTGCATCTTCTCGAGCAGCGGACAGCAAGCGTCGGCGAGCTCGCGGTCGCCGCCGGTGTGAGCCAGCCAGCTGCAACGCAGACCATGAGATTGGGCGGGCCGGGGCGGGAGCCGTGAAGCGCCGACGCCGGCCGCATGCACCGTGGGTTGCAGAGGCCGCAGGCATGTCGAACGGCGCGCAGCCGCCGAGGGAAGTTCCAGGCGCAGTGATGGTTTCGACCGCTCCGCGCCGGCGGGGCCAGCGGGCGGCCCGTCGGCTGGGGAGGGAGGGGGGTGAGGAGCTATGGGAGCGAGGCAGCCGCGGGCCCCGCGATGGCGCAGGCGCGGGCACAGCGGACGGGGCCCGCCGACTGCCTCGAAAGGTGCTGGTGCAAGAAAGGTGCTTGAGGTGTCGGCGCCATTGTGGCGGGCGCCTCCCGGGGTCTGGTCGATCAGCGTCGCGGTGACATTGTTGTAATAGGGGCGGGCGCATTCGCCGAAGATGTGCGGCAGGATCAGGTTGGTGAACCCGGCGCTCGCGGCTTCCAATATCTCCGCCGCGCGTTTCTTCGACCGGCCCAGTAGGCCGCTCGAAAGCCGCCGTGCGTCTCGTTCGCATAGCTGCGCGCCGCGATGGTCGAGGTCATGCGGGTGAAATTCGTCCCCAAACGGCGCAGACGGAAGCCGGGCGCGACTGCGCACCGTCCGCATGCCTGGATGCGCCGGCAGATGACAGCGGAAATGGGAGATCGCAGTGCGGCTCGGGCAACCTCGGAGCGACGCGCCGGCCGCACCCGATGGCGGCGGCGTTGTTCGGGACGCCTTCACTATCACGATCAACGGCAATGGCACGCTGACGGTGACACAGCTCGTCGCCGCTCGAGCATCTGCAGGACGGCGGCTCCGCTCACTCCCTTGACGCCATTCCCTGGGCCTGATTTGCGCGCACCGGATCCCACGATCAAGGACGGCGACGAGAGTGCTCAGGAGAAAGCGTGCACGAGACAACACCCGCAATCGTGCGAGACCAAAGCGCCAATGATGTGGTATGAAACGGCCGAAAATCGCGGCACGGCGCGACCGCCCAATCAAAGCGCCGCCATGGCAGCCGCACGCGGCGAGGCTGCAGCTGCAGCCGCCGCCTACGCCCTCGGCGCAGCGGCCATCGTCGCCACCCCAAGGGCGGCCGCGGTTGCCGCAAGTGTCGGTGCGGGCGCCGCGGCGGGTGCGGCGATCGCCGCGGCCAGTGCCTCGAGCCGCTCAGAATTGGAGCAAACGTGACCAGGCCTCCCATGCTGGTTCTTATCCCTCCTCCTTCTGTCCGGCTGCGTGGCGAGCCGGCCGGAAGCCATCACACATCGCCCCATTCCGACTTCTGCCGAAATCGATGCTAGGATGCTGCTGCTGCAATGGCTACAACGGGAGCACAGGGGTCGCTGTCAGCGGTCGTGTTGCTGTGGTGGCTGTTCGGCAGGCCGAAACCCCAGGAGATCGCACCACCCGTCGCCGAGCCGGCAAAGCCGGCCAAACCGCTCGAACCGGTAAAGCCCGAAATTATTGCGGCCGAACCCGCACGCTTCAAGCCGGTCGAACCCAAGCCGCAACCCGTCGCTGCGACTGCACCGCGGCCAAACACGTGCTTGAGGCGGTTGGTCGCTACACCCTTGCTGGGGCGCAGTGACCCCGCGCCCTCACCATAGTGAGCGGCCCTCCTGGCATAGAGCTCGTACATGAATATGGCCTGGGGGGATGAGCATGGGATGAGTCATGGGCGATGGTCAAATGGGATATGTTGCAGCCTCGTCTCAAGCGCGAGATCGGGCGGGTCAGCACCTGGCAAACCCGGCGAAAAGGAAAATAGCTGGTGGTAGTTTTCGGCAGGCGCAGCGCCTGGGCTACCGAAGCCGGTGCCGCAGGAGGCTACTGCGCTGGCATTGAATAATTTAAAAGCAAGTCCCCCTACCGCTTGCTAACTTTAGAACAAGAGAAACGGGCCGGTGCCTTGTATCTAAGAGATATTTCACGAGCAGCGGGCAACCGCTGGGCGGTTCGAACCAGATCTCCCCGATCTGCTTTTCGACCGAAGCAAAGGGGGACGGCAGATCAGCCACGCCCCACGGCTTCTCGACAAATCGGGTCAGAAGCTTGCGCGCAGGGGTTTGCGGCGCCGTCATGAGACTGCGGCACAATGTGGGCCCACGATGCTGGTCGTGCGAGGCACGACGCGGTCGGGGCGTAGCTGGCTGGTAAAGTTGGGAGTCGTCGTTGGCGGGTTTACCTGGCTTCCAAGGTGTGAAGGTGCCTGGTGCCTTCCCAGGCGGGCAGACTGTGACAGTAGCACCGTTGGTTAGGCGTTCTAGTCCGGCTGCTAGCGCCATTGTTGGGGTTATGGTGGGGATGCTTCGGCGGAAGCCTGGGGATGCGAGTTCGCGATGAGTGTCGGCTGAGGGGATAAGCATATCGGGCGGCAAGCTCGTGTTGGCGGTAGCGGGCAGCACAAGCGAGCACGTGGGAAGCGAGCGCAAACGATGGGTCCAGACTGAAGGTATTGACCGTCACCTTCCAGAACACGTCGCTGGTAGGAGGATCGCCGAGTAGTTTTCCGTGCCGACAAAAATCTTGTCGCGCAACTGCAGGCCCGGCGGCGTTTTGAAGAAGGACAGTTCGATCGTGTAGTAGATCGGATAGGCGATCACGATCAGCATGACGATGATGGCCGGCAGCACGTTAACAGGGATAGGGTCAGTGAGGTCTGGTACCACCGAGAGGGAAGATTGTGGTGGCTGTGTTGAACAGCTTGTCGGCGACAAGGAACGATACAACTCTGGAAACGTCCGCACTGGTTTACAGACCATTTTTTTGACGGACACAATTCAATTTTGTGCATACATGCCTGAATGGAGATACACAGACGACACAAGTCAAACCGCACACCTTGATGAACCTGATGCACCAGCTTCAGCGAGTGGAGGTACTGATGGATAAGCGACGTCAATGAGCACTGCCACAAAAAACGTCTAAGGTTGGCGGGACGATGAGGTCGTGCAGGATGTTTGAGGTCGTGCAAAACATGTTATGATGCAGTGTGGTGTTGTGGTACCATTGATGGAGCAGCCTGCAATCGTCGGCTGGTCTGGGTGGCACTCAATGGCGGCACAACAAAGGGGTCGGAGTGGGGCGGCATGCATGTGGCGTAGCGTTATTACAGCCTCGCACGGCTGAGGCCGAGTGGTGAGACGGGACTATGTGCTTGCATGTGCAGTCTGTAGAGCTGGGCGCGGCGTGTGAGGAAGAAAGGTCAAGTCAAAACAAGTTGACGCGGTGATCGCTGGTGTAGCCCGCGCGGATCGCCATCGTGTGATAATAGTCGAGCACCGCCTGCATCGATGCCGCGGTCTGGAAATTGACGACGCGGATATTGCACTTGCCGCCCGCGATCCCGCGCAGCCTCACGCAGCGTCGCGCGCGGATAGACCTTGAAGGCGCGGCAGCGAGAGGGAGGTGGGCAGTGAGAGGGAAGAAGGATCTTTGAAAGGCTGCCGGGACACAGGAAGCAGGTTCGCCTGTGCGATGTGCCCAGAGCATTGATGCGAAGAGCTTTTTGTATCCCACGCAACTCGCAGTTTCTGAGGAATCTCCTTGCATCCAGAAGCCTTAGAGCCTGGTCCTGCCGCAACCAGCCGATTGGTGGCTTGGCCTTGACCTTTGACATCCTGATCAGGCACCTGCAGTGCAAGGATTGCGTCGCGGTCAAACCCAGGGCCCACCTCCATGACGAGGAGGTTGCACGTGGCGACGCTGTCGTCCGTCTCCTCGTCGGGCTGCAGACGCCGGAAGCGCAGCCGCAGGCAGTCCATGGCGCCGCTGCCGCTGAGGCTGGCGTCCACGTCTGGGGGAGGGGGGCGGGATCGTGGAGGGTCAGTGGCCGCGTCCCGTTGGTGTGGAGCACGGAATATTCAATGCACAAGGGACAGCTGCAGCTTGGCGCATGAGCAGCTTGGCACACACACACACACACACACACACACACAATCACATACGCAAGCACACACGCAATGACACAGGACACACACACACACAACCACACAACCACACATGCTCACACACACGCACACACACACACACACACACGTATGCTTGCCTGTCATCTCGACCATGTCTGTGAGGCAGGAGTAGACCGTGACGATGTTGGGGTGCTGCACACTGGAGAGCACCGCCATCTCCACCGCTCCTCCAGGTACTGGCGCTTGCTCGTAGGCCGTGAGGTTGGCGAGGGTAGTTTGGGCAATCTGGGTGAGGGCTTCGTCGGTGCAAAAAACCGTGGATGGGATTGAGTCCGGTGCAGTGGCAAGTGCGCTACAGGTCGATGGCGAGTCTAATCGGTCGGATTGCTCCTAGGAAGCAGTTGCTCGTAAGCAAGCACACAATGGAGAAGCAGCAGCAGCAGCAGCAGCCGGTAACATCCTTGTTACTTCGCGTGGTCGGCCACACTACCTCGTGCTGATTCTTGCGGGCCTGCATGACCTCGATGGCGGCAGTTGCCTTGTGCCACGTGCCGCGGTAGACCGCTGGTACCGTTGGATTCATTAGCGAGGTTCTGAGAGGTTCGCGCAACTTTCGCACGTGTGAAATCGTAGGTTGACTAGCCGCTACCTGTTCTGCTCTGCCATCAGACAAATACTAAGCTAAGCATGCCCGGTGTTGGTGTTTGTGGATGCGGTGGGGGTTGGGTGCGCGCATGTGATTTGGGCACGTGCATGTGCAGAAAAGGACACATGAGCGGCCTTGGGCCGCCACCCACCGCCCTGTCCGATGCACTCAGCCAGGGTCAGCTCCCGCAGGTAGCGCATCTCTGACCCGCGCCGCCAGTTCTTGCGCACCTCCTGCTGCAGCACCTGCGGGGCGGGAGCGTCAGGGCAGGTGCTCAACAACCCCGGCGACCGCTTATGTGCAGATTCTGCGGCCCAGTGCGTCAACCGACAGGAGGCGGCTTGCATACAGTACACAGCCGTGCGCAGCGAATCGCAATCCACGTGGCAACTTGTCGCGGCCGTTGACCAGCGGTGAGCGTGCGTGCACCCGGCGCTCACCTGCAGCGTGGCCTCCGTGATCGGCGGTGGCTGGCGCCGCTGGCGGCTCGATGCGCGAGGACTGCCGGAGGATGTGGTCCGCGGCGAGCCGGACGAGAGGGCCCGCGCGAGCGCCCCGCCGTCCGACAGGCCTGGGCGCAGGAGCCCGAGGACAGCAGGAGCCCGATCTGCTGCCACGAGCGCGCTGCGTACGCGCGGGTCAGCGGCAAGACCTTTCCAGGCATCTGTCGGCAAGCCGGATGGTGTGGTCGCGCCCGCATGGCAGCCGGCAGCGGTGACGCCTGCACACAAATGCTGGCAATAACGCGTGCGCGGTCGGCGGCGGCGGCACCACATGGCGCAGTTTCGCCGTGCTACGTGTTGTGCTGACTCGGCTGCAGCTACCCATGAAGCCGACACCGGGTCGGGCCCCTCACCCGCGCCGCCGTCTCGGTTTGAGCTCGTCGATGCGGTCGGCCAGTTCCGTGGCCAGCGTGTTTGTCACCGCATGCACCAGGCCCTGCGCAAGAATGAAAAGGGGCCATGCGTACAAGCAAGGTCGGCAACTGATAGGTAAATCACACCACGGCGGAGAGGGTCGGAGCGGCCACGGACACCCGTGACCGTGGCTGCTGCCGTTCCAAGGCAATGCGTCGAAAATCCCGCTTTGGCCGTGTTGCTGTCGGTGCCGAGGACGAAATCACCCACAGCAGGTAATTGTGCGGGGTACCCGTCCATGAGGTTGGCGTGGCCGGATTGAGAGGGTTATAGGGCGCTTCAGGCCGCCAGGGCGCGGCACCGCCATCAGCAGCAGCAGCGCCACGATGGAGGCGACGAGGTCGGAGGAGTGGCTGAAGATGTCGGTGGCCATCTTGAAACAGCTCTGGAGGTGGTTAGAGGCGTACGGCTGTTGTGTGCGTATGGTGTGTAGGTCGGTGATGTGTGCTGTCGTGCGTCTTGCGTGCGTGTGCGGCGTCGCTGTTCGGCCGACGAGAAACAGCGCAAATATCAGGACAATGCCAAGCAAGCCGTACCCGAGACGATCCGCGCATTGAAAGCTCTACCCGCGGCCAGGGCCCGCGCTGGTGCGAGCCGGGCCAGGCCGGCTGGCGGCGCACCTGCATGTATCTGCTGCAGTCCTTGACGAACCGCGCCTTGCGCTCGACGATTGCAGACGCGAGCAGCGTCCCCGTCGAGCCGATCTGGCGACGGTCACCCGCCCGCCCACGCTGCCGCCGCCGGCGCCCGCGCTCGCACCGGGGGCGGCGCCTGTCAGCGCATCGGCGCGCGGCAGCCGAAAAGCAGCGCGTCGCGCCCGACTCTTGCAGCAGCGCGAGGCGACACCGCCAGGTCGCGCCCCGGCGGCCTGCCGTATGTGCGAACGGCGCCCTGTCCCATCTAGTGGCACGGCGCACGGTCCGCCTGTCGGCTGGCGTTCGAGCCGCCTCAGGTATTGGTTGATCGGCCGCGATCGGACCAGTCACCGGCACCAACACGAGCAAATTGCAACGGCGGCGCGGCGCGGCGCCGCGCACCCTGGATGTACGTCGATGAGTGCCGTCGGGCTGTCGTGGCCGTGCATGGCGCGGAGGAGCTTGACGATTTGCTGAACCTGCGCGTCCCTCACATGCTGCGCAGCCGCATCGCGCCGCGTGCGACCAGACCTCCCACTCCCCGCCCGCGACGACGCCGCCGGGCGCCGCTTCGCATCAAGAGGCAGCCAGCGGGCCGGACGGCGGGCCGATGGGGACCTGTGGCGAAGCTGCGGAGGCCTGAGCGCTGCCTCAGCGCCGCGACGTCGCGGGGGACCTGCCTGAGGTGCAGCGGAGGGCGGGAAGGTGGAGGGGTGCACGGATCAGGTGGTGCGAGTGCCGCCGGAACAGGGCAATTTTGAAGACTGCGCAGCGGCGCCGGCGTCGGTGCGATGGTTGACATTGCAGCAAAGCCGAGGCGGCCGCGCGATGGCTGGACGGGCGTGCGGCAAGGGCCAGGAGGCCGGGGAGGCGGCCGCACCTGGGGGGACGCGGCATCGGCGAGCACCAGATCGCACCCGCAGCCCAGCACCGCGCCGCGCTGCCCTACAGGCCCGCCGCCGGGGCGGTGCGTGACACGCCGCTCGAGCTCGGCCGCGGCGTCGTCGCCGCTGGTCGCCAGCAGCACCGAGCAGGTGGGGTCGTCGCTGCTCACCACCCACGGCTGCGCCATCGTGGCGGCGGGAAGGGGGCATTCAAGGTGCATCACACACAGTGATCACGGGCAACGCTGACTTTGGCGGATTGGTCAAGCCTGCATCAAGTAGTAATAAATTCATGCCGGATGCGACACGGGCATCGAATGCACGGACACGGTCGAAATCGATCATGGCCAAGGCATGATGACCCAGCTACGCCGCCGTGGTTACTCACGACCAAGGTCGGCGCCCAGGTTGCGGCGGGCGAGCAAATCGCCAAGATGGGCTCGCTCGCTCGACCGGCAGCCACCTGCATTTTGAAGTTCATTTGAACGGCGGTTGCGGTCAATCCGCGCCGCGCGCGGTTGGGGTGGTTGGATACGTGCGCCCGTCTGCGCTGGCAAGCTTGGCAAATCGCTGAGGCGGGCGGCCAGGCGGCTGGGCTTGCCGCAGCAGGGGCTGGATGGGGTCTGGGGGCCCATCTGGGCGCATGTTGGGCGGAACGGCGCGGTGCGCGTCAGGCGAGCGACGGCCGCGCGCGGGGGTGAACACGGGCGGAACTTCGTTTGCCGAAGAAGCCAAAACGGACTGTCGCGTCAGATCACCAAATCCCTGGCCGAAAACCGCTGTTTCGCCCTGCAGAATACATAGCGTCGCATGTAGCGGCCAGTAATGCGCGCGCGCCAGGTGACGACGGCGTTTAGGGGGTCGAGGTGCGCGGCGCCGACCGATTGCAACGAACGCGTCGCGATTCGCGGCGAGCATCGCTGCAACCGCTGCCGCCGCCTCGCCCGCTTCCTGTTCCATCAGCGTCTGTCCGTCACCCGCGGCGTTCGGCGTCATGTCATCTTGTCTCCGGATCGGTGACGCGTCGCCACTCGATATATTGGTACTATATAGGTTATATAGGTCTCATCAGAGGTATGTTTGGAAATCAGTTTTGATAATCCAGCGCTTGCGGCGCAGCCATTCCATGCCCAGACAGTGTTGCCGCCGGGGCCGCAGTGGCGGGTGTCGATAGACAGGTCCCCATTATGCTGGCTTTATGACAGTGTCGACCCCGTCGAGTGCGAGTCGGAACACGACGTGCGTGATGTGGCCTCGACAGTGACAACGATACGATACGCCTGGCTGGGATAAGCACCCTAGAGCCAGTTTGTACTTCGATCTATCAGGATGTCGGGCGGTCCATGAAACCGGGCGAACGGATAGTGAGTGAAGAATGGGGGGAAGAAGCTGTGCAACTATAGTATTCGATAGAAAGCAAAAATTCGCGAAAAATCGCCAAACGCTTGTTTTCAGTTAGTTAACCCGTTTTCCCGCCCTCGCCATGTCTGCCGTAACTCCCGCCTCAGGATTTCGCGCCGTCTCTGGCGCCACATGTTAGTCCTCTGCACAAGTTCCGGATCAAAAAGGACAGGTTAAACGCCTCAGGATTTTAGCGTCAAGATGGTATTCATCAAAACATTTTCTATCAAAGCCTTAAAGAGCGCAGGGAACTCGGCAGGGGAAACCGCGCCGCCTGCACCTCGCAGCTTCCTCCAACTGGTCGTCCTTCTCTCGCCCCGCCGTGCGTACCGTCAGGGGGCTGCGAGCTGCGGCTCACCCGCCGGCATCAGGTGCCCGGTGCTCCTGGCAGCGCCCCTGCTCTTCACGTTTCCGGCCGCACCCGTCCGCACGGCTCGCGTTTTGCTCGTCGTTCCCACCTGCACTGCTGGCGCGCATTTGTCGCGGGCTCGGTCGGCTTCACAGTGCCGAGGGCATGCCACATCGCGCAGGGCAAGTACTGTTGCTATTTTGCAAAGATTCGTAAAAGTTATCGGCAACTTTACACCGCTCACTTCGCCCGCCATCACCCCTGCCACATCGATGTGCCACATGGGCCATTGGTCGAGGACCACTCTATGAGAGAAGACCACGCTCCCAACCACACGGCACCACCAGCCACCGCACACACTCGCCCCCATGCGCACCCCTTCTTCACTGCCTACACCATCTCCGCAGCCTGTCCCACGCATGCCTGCGGCGGTCCTGGCCCCATTGACCCAAGTCGGTGCTTGCATGCGGATTTGCCCAACTCCTCCGTCTTGCCCTGCACACGGCCCATGCATCTGGAGAACCCTGCTTAGAACAGCGTTAGTCCCTCATTTTGTAGAGTATTTCAACAAGTTCTTCGATGTAACACTACACATGTCTCCTCGCCAGCTCTGAACAAGTCGCTGTGATGCTCCTGGCACCCGCCAATTCCCACCTCAAGAAGCTACACTTTGCATGCCGCCTGAACCAGCTTTCAGGGCCCCGAGTTAGCGTGCATTTCTGGTTTTCGGTGCTTCCAATAAACACGACATGATTAGTCTCTTCTCGCTATTTGCGACTGGCTTAATACATAATCCTGGGGCTTGGGTTGCGTGGCGCTCTCCCATTGCCAGCGCCACCAGAAGCGAGAGCGAGGTGGTGAGCTGGAACAACCCATGAGCAAGATTCTGGTGACTTTTGAAAAAACTCAACGGCAACTAGTTGCAATATCCCTTTGCGCTTTTGTAGGGCACAACGGGCGTCGGTGCGCAAGGGGCGCGGGCCACCCATAGGTAATTGCAGCCTCTTAACACCCGGCTTTGCAGGCAGCACACGCCGAGGATCATGCGCTGCCGCCGGCCGACTGCCGCAAACACCGGCCGTCATGTGAGTCTGCACTGCTGCACGGCCACTGCCACAGGGCCGCCTTGGCAAGGCGCGCTGCAACCTTGAGAGACTCCCCCCTCACGACAAGCACAAGAAATCCTGCAAAGACGCTGGGCGCCTCCCGATACATTTCCTTCAGGCATCCCAGTCTCAACAAGTTTCCATGTCCGGCTCTGCCGTGCAACCACACGCGGCGCCACGGCGCCGCGCCGCGGCCCCGGCGGCGCTACCGCGCCCGCGTGGCGGGCAGCACCAACGCGCCGTCCACTGTGGACAGCGTGAAGTTCTCGCAGGTCACCGCGTCGTACCCCTCCACGCGCCCGAACCGCAGCCGCCGCAGCGAGGCCGCCTGGATGGTCTGCTGCTCTGCCGATGACCAGCGCGACCTTCCGTGCCTCGGCTGTGGTCGGCGCGAACAGGGCCAGCGCGGTGAGGGTGATCAGCCAGAATCGCATCATCTCGCAAACCACTCGGTGTCGGCGGTGGCGCCGCCAATCGTACCCCGAACGGGCGCGGTTGGGGGGATTACGCGAGGCGGCTTGGCGCGAGCGGTCGCGCTTGGGCGCGAGCACTGGGCAGGCAGCTGCGTCAGCCGGCGCTCGCGGCAGACGGCGCGCACGCACCACGCCTTCGGCGTGCAGCGCCAGCTCCTTCGCGTTTTGCGGCAGCCATCGCTCGGGCGCCATTCGTCCGGGCGCGGCCAGTAGTCGGGGTGGCGCTGCGTGCTGTAGGGGCTGGGTAGCACGAAGCTGCCGGCTATGGCGTAGCCGCCCAGGACCACGTCTTTCGTGGTGCAGCGCACGTACTGCGGGCGGCGTGCAGGGAGGCGAGCGTGAGGGGCGGTCGTGCAGCAGCGTGCGAGAGCTTATGCATACATGTGTGTGTGTGTGTTTGTGTTTGTGTTTGTGTTTGTGCGTGTGTGTGTATGTGTGTGTGCGTGCATGTGTGTGTGAGTGTGCGTGCGTGGCGGGGGGGCTGAGGCTGGTGAAGGAGGCAGGCTCACTAGGTCCAGGCCGAGCAGGACTGCAAACAGGCGCCACAATGAGGGCGCCATGCCTCACCATTGCGCCCCAGACTGCGTGTCCCTAGTCGATATGGACGGCCAAGACAGGCCGTCGGATCTGCAAGTATGGAAAGCCTATCACAACCAATCACGCGGCAGTGGCACGATGTCACAGGGGAAGCTGATGCTGGCCGGCGATGCAGTCTGCGCGCACCTCGGTGGCGGCTGGGTACAGCCGCAGCGTCTCGTTGATGACAGCTGTCAGCATCGGCATCTGAGACTGCAGCGCCGCCGAAGACGCGCCGCGGGACGGGCCGTCACCAAGCAGGGCGGCTGCCTCGGCGGCGCACGCCTCTTGGACTTCCGGGTGGCGACTCAGCTCGTACAGCGCAAAGGATAGGGTAGCTGCGGTTGATCTGCCCGAGGAGAGCGGGATCACAATTGGCGAGCCGGTAAGGCAGGCACATCTGCATCTTGTCTTGCCACACTGCACGTGAGTGGGAAGACGCATGAGCGCTCTCCTGCGCCAGCGCTTCTGCAGTGGATGTTGACAACTTGCACCAAGTCGCTCCGCAATAAGCATGACACTTGCGCCGCTCACCACTGCCAGCCAAGGTGAAGACCTGCAGCTCGTCCCTGATCTGCTTGTCGGTGAAGACGTCATTGCAGCTGCCTGGGCCTTGAGCATGAAAGACGGCTGTGCAGCCCTCCGGGCAACTGGACCGCCCACGCGCTTGGCCTGCGAGGTCACGAGGTCAATCAAGACGTCGCAATTGCGGGGAATGATGGCGCTTGGCTAGCCGAGCGGATTTTGGGCATATTGGAACGATAGTGCCCGCCCCGATGCCCATGTCGGTTTTGGGGTAGGAAGCGGACGTCCACATGTTACCAGCGTGCATGGCCATCTTGCACAAATCCGCCGCCTCGCTTGGGTTCTACGGCGATGATCTTGATCCATCCGAGATAACCGGTCTGCTGGGCGGCGAACCATCAGTAGGTGTTCGAAAAGGCGAGACTTGGCTTACTTCAAACAGCAGGATCATGGCGGGGAAGAGGACGGCGTCAAAGATGCCGATGACGTCACAATCCGCGTCGCCTGTCATGAAGGGTTTTGGGGCGATCCCAAAACATTCGGGCCGAGTGAGGAACAGCTCTGTCGCGCTGGCCCGTGCCGGCGCGGGCTGGTGCTCGCGGTCGGCAGCTGCGCAGACGGGTGACAGGCGGCACTATTTCCGCGACGTCGGGGCCAGCAAGCCCGCGCCGACCGTCGAGCGCCAGCGTCATGCCCTGCGCCAAGAAAAGCGGCTGTCCGTCTCACCCACGAAGCTATCCGGACCAGTAATCGGCGCGTCAGTCACCGCCTCCGCGCTGCCGGCGGCGGAACCGCACGCGGTCCTCCACGCCGACGTGATCCAGCATCCGCGCGAGCGGCGAACGAGCGCAGAGTTGAAGCCGAAGGCGTTGACGATCAGTCCGTGGCCCTGCTGCGCCTTGACGATCTCGTTCATGTTGAAGCTGTCCGCGAGCAGCCGACGCCTATCAGGTCTGGAAGCTCGTCTCCCACCGCTGCATCGGCAAAAGAAGGGATATTTCGAGCCGACCCAAATTTCCTGTACAGGCTCGGGGCGACGTCGATCGAGAGCTCGACGGGGCGTCGTGCTCGTCGACCGCTATGCAGGCCAGCTCAACCAGCAGCTCGCAGCGAAAGTTCGCGGCGATCTCGACCGCGCTGTTCACGTCAATCTTGCGCAGCTTCGCAAGCAGACCAACGCCGCGGCACAGCTTGAGGAGCGACTGAGCAGCCGTATTGCGACGCTCGAACAGCGGGACGAAGCCGGGACGATGCCTTGAACGCCGGGAGCAGCACGTCCTTGTTCGCCGCATGGTGCGCCACTATTGGAAGCTGACAGCAGCCCAAGCGCACCACCTCTCCAGCGTGGCGCCATCCCGTGTTGGCCTTGCCAAAGTCTCCTGGTCGCGCGAACGGCCGCGCAGTCGTCCGGGTGGCGCGGTGCCGTTTCCGGCGGCCGAGGACGCTGCCGCCCATCATGCGGCGTCGACGATGCGCGCAGACGACGCACATCCACGTGCGGAAGGCGGTGGCGGTCTCGTTCATCGGATAATGCTGGCCTGTCGGTGGTGTCCGCCGGCAGTCTCCAGTCCAGGAACGGCAGTGACGCTTGAGTTTCCTTCGGCGCAGAGCCGCATTCGATGTCAGGCCGTGGATGCTGAAACAAGTTCAGCATGACGAGGTTAAAGGACCATCAGTCGGCCCGCCGGCCTCCGTTCGCAAACGCCCACCGCGGCCGGTCGCGGCCTTCCCAATAGGGCGCGCGCAGTTCGCGACGGAGCACTTTGCCCGAAGGATTGCGCGGCAGCCGCGTCGATGACTCGATGCCTGACTTGGGAGCCACGCCGCTGCGGGCCACGCTTGCTGCTGCATGCAGCAGGACGGGCAAGCCTGGGGGTTGCGAGGCATGCGCGGTCAGGGCTGTGGTGGGCATGCGGCGGCTGATGGAATGCAGTACAGCGGGTGTGAGGCCTCCTCTGCTGGCGTGCTTGGTCGCGTGCGGATCTCTCCACAACATACCTGCGGCCTGCTGTAGTTCCATTGGCGGCCTGCCACCGTTGCCGCGGTAGCAGGTTCGAAGAGTACATCTGCATGGCTGGTGGACGTCGATGCGTATGCTGCACGGCGAGGCGAGTTGCGCAATTCCCCAAAGCGCGTCGATACGGTAGCTGCAGTATGTTTGAGAAAGGATCTCCCTGCACGCTTCCAACAACACTACTTGGCCACGCGCCGGACAACCTAAAATCTAACCGCGTCGTAAGGCAATGCTGATCGCAACGCCGAGGCCCACAGCGCGATGAAACCTGAGATTCGAGTAGCTATGTATGTGCAAAAAGCCCTCTAAATTATTTCGATGCACCGACCAGCACAGCACGCTGCATGAGTACCTCTGGAACAAAGCATTCGACCGGACTTCCCCTCAAGTGACACCTGTGGGGCTGTCTGCTGGCAGGGGTTTCCTACCAATGTCTGCAACTGGCCATTGTGCGTTCGCGACCATCCATGTGCAACTATGTTGGTGGTCTGCACAATGGGCCGCACGGCAGCAGGCAGGCGTTGTTCATGATATGATCTCGGGAGCCCTACCTGGACAAACGGGACGCAACGCAGTCGTCCGGGCCATTCCAAACCCAAGCTTTGTTCGAATATAACACGCTAGATGAATATTTTTGTGTCTTCATATTTCAAATTCAACGTCTTTTCATCGAATTTCATTATCTTGCTTCCACCACATCCTGTCCGCTGGGTGACGTCAGTGCCGCAATTCGGATCCATGAAGCTGTGCAGGTCAAGCCGCAGGCTAAATCCCCTGATTGAAAACTTTCTTCATACACACATCAAGCAGGATACGCCAGGAAGTTTGAATGGATGATAGGACAATTGGTCGGGGAATGCAGCCTGTTTCCCGTGAATCCCTCGTGGAGCGCAATTCATCCCTCGGGAGTCCTTGGGAAGCATGCACTTTGTGAAGACATTTCACGCGTTTCCCATAATCTCGGGTACTCTTCCTGGATGGCGAGCTGACCTGGCCACCTTGCGGTCAATACAGGTCTACGATACATTATATGTGTTTTTCCAATAAGCTGTCAATGGCCAGCTGATGCAGCCTGTGAATTAGCATGTTTGACCGGCTTACTCCATACAGTTGCTAGAATTATACAATTTCTGTGGTTTTGGGGAGTTTCAAGTGCTTCATACCTTGCAAAAATAAAAACTGAAAGCCAAACCGAAGTTGCTCCAGGACGCGCCGGGCCGCTATGTCAAACCTTAATATAGGCCGGATTAAACTGGGCGGTGCCGCGATCGGCGCAGCTAAAGCTGTAATCGGGCAAACTGTCCCGAGGATTGACGGGAAATTCGCTACAAACCAGCCATTAGGGAGGTGCACCATAAAAATACCTGCGATTAAAATGATTATGGTGACCAGTGCAGCCCATACTGCGTCACTACAAGGATGTTGACTGAGTACTTGTACGGCATGTCGATAGAGCAGCAGCGGATACTCATAGAGTCGAACCTTGATGTGAGTGATCTCGAGCAGCTAGCACGTTGATACCGCACATGCACGTCGTTGCGTGGATATTGATGCAGTAATCTAGTGCTCCAATTAACAGTGCATAATACGATGATCTTGGAGCTGTAATCGTCGCGCCTTTTGCAGTGATGAGGGCGAAAGGACAGGCTTTTGATTAAAACTGACCTTATCGTCAAAAGCTGCTGTATGGCCAGCCGCGACCCGTTCGGTGCGGGCGCCCTGCCGCTTGGCGCACCTCTGCTGTGGAGCCTTGCAGGATGTCCTCAGAGCAGCGCGCCACGGGTGAGAGCCATACTCTGCACAGAGGGATAACAGCTGCGACACCTCTGATTGCTTGACAGATCAATTGCCGACTCACGCAGCGATGCGCCGCCGATGCATTTGGATAAGTCACTGTCACTCCCCTCGCAACTCTTGACAACACGTGATAGGCGGGCGATGGCCAATGCGAGGTGCACGTGACTCATGACGCTAAGCCGCAGCACTCTTCGGCGCGATCGAGGAAGGCACGTCCGAGGAATATCGGCCGATGTTCGACGTGAACGTCTTCGGTCTCATCGAAACCACCCGGGCCGCGCTCCCTGTCCTGCGCCGCTGCTGCTGCGGCCGATGCTGATGCGCTGCGTGTCGCGGTTGATGCGGATGATCTGCGGCGGCGGCGGTGTCACCGATGTTGATCACTTCGCTCGGGTGGTACGGCTGTAGCTCATGTCGTGACATGGAGCAGGCCGTCGATGCCGCCGAGGTCGACGAACGCACCATAATCGGTGAGTTCTTGACGGCGCTTCATGATCTGACGCATTTCTTCCAGGTTTGACTGTCCAGGTTCGTCCGGATCAGGCCCGAGCGCTGTTC
Organism: Scenedesmus quadricauda; assembly: GCA_002317545.1. NCBI lineage: Eukaryota > Viridiplantae > Chlorophyta > Chlorophyceae > Sphaeropleales > Scenedesmaceae > Scenedesmus > Scenedesmus quadricauda. Next base: position 463 of record NNCB01000355.1, on the reverse strand, counting down.
GGCGCGCGTTTCTTCGAGGAGGCGGCGGCTGCGACAGACCGACGACCGGGAGCTTTTCACGCGCGCGGCGCCGTTTGGAGATCGGGCGACCCCTCGTACCACTCTCCCTCTTGTCGGATCGGGGCGAACTACTCCCCTGTAGCCTCCAGCGCGACGGCGGCGCTTTTTGAGCACGTCCCTTCGGTGAGCACCTGTGGGGGTGGGCGGAGCGATAGATGTTGGGGGTGTCATGGACGGCTGCAGCAGCCACCTGCATGCTTTCGTGCATGGTGATTATGCCTTGCTCATGCTCACACACGAGGCGCCATGTCTGTCCGGCTGATGCAGGACCCGCATGCGCAGCGCTCCAAAGTGACGAGCGGCACAAGCGTCAGCAGCGGCGGCGGCGCGGCGCCCCCAACGCCGCCCGGCGCGTCGGCGCACGTCGCCCGCCAAAAAGTCCGGGCAGCACCATCACGGGGGG
>NNCB01000354.1:0-19155 GCA_002317545.1 Scenedesmus quadricauda | reverse complement strand
ACTGCCTGTACCTGAACGTCTGGACTCAGCGGCGCCAGGTACCTCCTCCCAAAAAAACACCCTCGCCATGCGGCGTGGAGGTGGAGCTGGAGGTGGGCTTGAGCCCCAGGCGCTGGGCGAGGCGGCGCGCGACACGCTGGTCGTGGCCAGCCGCGCAGGCGGGGAGTACGTGGTGCCGCTGACGGGGCGCTGCGGCCCGCCCAAGCCGCAGGGCCCGGTCGACCTGTCGGAGGTGAGGGGGAGGGGCGGCCAGCCCCTGGCGGCCGTGCGCCTTGCCGGGGACCGGGGGGGACGGGGATGGGGTTCTCCTGCAGAATGGCGGCGCAGGTGCGAGAGTCCTGATGGCAGCACGCCACTTTGGCGGTCCGGCCACCCGGCGAATGACCCCTCTCTCGAAGGTCGATCGCCGCGGCGAGCTCGCGTCTTGGGCTGCGCTCGCCCTTCGGGACCGGCGATGCACCCGCTGCTTGGAGGTTATCCGTCACTCGCCTGCCACACCTCTCGCCTGAGCCTTCGCAGCACCGCTCGAAAAGGCTGCATAGCTTCCCGTCGGTCCGAGTTAAAGGCCTATTGGGTCCGCGGATCGCTCGCTGGCTTCGGCCCCAAAAAGGCCACCACCATCGCGGTCTCACACAAGCCGGAGGCGGCGGCCGCCAAGGCGGCCGGCGGCCGCGGCAGCGGCAGCGGCAGCGGCAGCGGCAGCGCAGCGGCGCCGGCGGCGGCAGCGGGCGCGCGAGCACGGCGGGCGGAGGCGGCGGGGGCGGCAACGGCGGCGCGGCAGAGGGGGTGGCGCGCACCGGGAAGCTGACGGTGTCGTGCCCGAAGCAGACGAGCTCCAAGATAGCGAGCACTACCTCACCGCTTGTCGTGCGGCGGCCTCGCGCGACATTTCTTTGCTCGAACGAATAACCCAAGCCCTAGGCTGCTTAGGCGTGTAATACAGTGTTACACGTTGCTTTTGATGCCAAGGAGGGCACTAGGATGGGCGTATGAACACGGCTTTCACCCTCCAAACATGGCTGCGCGCCAGCTGGCCGCAAGGCTGCGACGGAACGTGGCTGCGCAGCGGTGCGGTGCGCAGGCGCGCATTAGACCCGGTACAGAATGCAATCGGGGCTGTTCAACCCTTGCCCGGATCAGTTGAGGTGGCGTCAATCGAATGGCCATCGCCGCGCCAGCGGTGGACTTCACGAGTGCTTGGTGGCATAGGGCCCTGCAAGCCTCGCATCAGATACATGGAAACAAATTGAGTTATCACGAGTGATTTTGCATATCGTACAGCGGTGCGGCTTAGTTGGCTTTCCGACCGGAACCGCTTCAGCGGCAAAGGCGATATGGGGAACGACTGCCGGAACCGCAGCCGACAGCAGAAGAACTCGAAATTTCACAAAAACCCCTTTCCTATCTGGAGCACGGCCGTATAAATGAAGTTCATCTTAGTAATCACATGTCAGCAGGATTTCTCGACCATCGTCGTTGCTCTCCCCGCGCTGCAATTTTGCCACAGTTAACATAGGCTTATGGCCACCGCAATTCTCGTTCACTAGCGGATCAGGTTGAGATCGTCGCCCTGGCCCTCACTGCCTATATTCGATGTGACGAGAAGTGCTAACTTGTGCATAACATATGGCCTTGGAGGAGCAGCCTGGAGACCAAGGCGGCCGCGCTGCACTTTGACGACTGCAGATGTCGCAGCACCCTGGCCGAGGCTGCAGGCGCACACACCGCTTGGTCCAACGCCCCCCCTGCCCGCGCGGTTTGCCGCCCTCCGCTACCTCGGCAACTCCTGCGCATATGCGGCAATTCTTCGATCCCACCGTGGCCTCGGTTTCGGTGCTGCTCATGGTCCTGACCGTCGCGGTCATGGCCATTGTCGAGCGCACCCTGGGCCTCACCTTCCTTGCCAAATAGAGTTCGCCCGTGACCAAGCCGCTTTCCATGCGCTCCTCGCCTGCGCCCTGACGCGCCGCCAGATGCGCTGAACGCAGCGCTGGACGCGGCGATGGTCGCTGCAGTACCTGGCCCCTGCCATCACGTGCGCCAGTGCTGGCGATCGCAAGCGGCGGGGCTCGCCAACGGCAGGGCGGGCAGTGGGCAAGCGGTTCCTGGCGGCGGCGGGAGCGGCGCGATTTCGCCTGGGCGCACTTCAGGCTTGCAAGCCGCGCCGCGCTCGGCGCCCTGCTGAGGCACCAGCTCCACACGGCGCTGCTGCGGGACGCCCTCAGCGCGCTGACCGCCGCAGCGGACGAGGACGGCGTTGACAGTGGTGGTGGTGGCGGTCGCGGCAGCGGCATCATGCAGCTGGCGTTTGAGGGCCGAGTGGCAAAGCAGCTGGAGTCGCTGTTCAGGCGCGGGGACGAGTTTGGCGAAGGCTGCGAGCTGCTGCTATTGCTGCGGCCAGGGGGCGGGGGAGCGGCGGCGCAGGCGGACGACTTTGTGGCGCGGCTGGCCGCTCTGGCGGAGAGCCCGGGATGGGTGCTCGCAAGCGAGCGGCGGGGCAACGGCGCCTGTCGACGGCGCGGGCAGTGTCGAGGCGACGGTCGCGGACGCGTGCGCCGCATATCGCAATGTGCGGTGCGAGGTCCGCTCGATCGCGCGCGCACATGCGTTCCTGAAATCGCCGCCGTGCGCGGCGGCAGAGCTGTGCGACGCGCGTCTGACGCTGCACGTGCACATGGCGCTGGCGGCCGTGGTGGAAGCCCGCGAACGGATTCCGGCAAAGCCGGTTTGGGGGTATTCATATGGGGCATCTCCTATTGGGCCGGCCGAAACGCCCATTTGGTAAGCCGGGAAGATCGACGGACATATTTGTTGCAGTGGGGCAACGCAAGAGCAGGGACACTTGACTGCGTGCACGCCATCCGCGGGGCTATTGCGCCACTTGCAACCTCGCCTGCGAAGCGTGCTTGAGGGGTTGCCGGGCATGCAAGTCGAGGCAGAAAAATCCACTGCAAGACTCGTTGCGCTGGACCGCGATCGGTAGATCACATAACTGAGTCTGTAATTGACAACCCGAAAGTAAGCCGCGCTTCGGCAATTGAGACGTTAGATCGCTGCGATCCGCGCTCACTGAAATCCCATGTGAACCAGTAGCTTCAGTCGTGCCAGATCGCTTGGGGCGGGGGCCTAACAATTCATTCGCGCGCTTGCGGGTGCGCTGAATTCGAGGCTTGCACATGACATGCACGATAGCGATAAACTCGTGCACCGCATGCAATACGCATAATAGCCCGCAGCGCACAGCCATGGCAGACGCGGGGGACTCACGGCAGCCTCCTCGGGGGCGCTTGCCGAGAAGATAAAAGAGTGGACTCCTGAGATGATGATGCACTCTTTCGCGGTGGGGCGGTCGGGCACGATCGGTTGAGCCTCGCATGGGGCCGAACGGTGATTCCTTTCCCCGCAGGCCTCGCTGGCACGCGCGCGCCACACCCTGCGCGATGCCCGAATATTCGGGGATGCTCGTATGCTCGAACGAAGCGCTGGCGCATGTGCTGCCTTGGGGGAGATCAGAGCGGATTTGTCCGGCTCACGGAAGGGGCAGCTTGCTTCCGGCTGCTTGTTGGGTCCTATGCTGTTTCGACTGTTCATTTTGGCTTTTCGGGTGCCGGTGGGGCACAGGCTCTGGATTGCGTGCAAGCACAGCCCGTGTGTCGTGCCAAACGACAGCGCTCCCACCTTATGCACCTTTCTAAACCTATTTTACTATGAAAAAAACGCTAACCTCTTTGGTCTACCAGTTCTGAACTTCCGTCGGCTCTACCAGCACTTCCGCGCCGGCGTATTTCCAAAGGTAGTTCATGGTGTGGGCCGTCTGGCTCACTACTTGCCGCCACCTACTGGCTTCGGCTCCACGCAGGCTGGCCAACCGGCCTTCGAGCCGGGCAACATCCAGTTGAACTGGCTTGCTGCTCCGGGCTCACCGCGCGAGAATGCAGCAAGGCGCGACCCGGCCACGCACAACCCGTGGCGTCATCTGACCAGTATCCGAGCTGCGCCAGGAAGCCCGTCAGGAGGGTATCTTTGGTATGAGAAAGAATGCGCGGTTGTAGCCAACGCTTGATAAACAGTGCCACGGCTAGGGTAAGCACAAACACGACGGCCGCGAGCATAATCTGTGGGAGCAATTGCAGGAAATTTTGGTAGTGCACCCGCATGGCGTCCCAGAATCCGTTGATCAATCTTTGCATAGGTACTTGGGTACTTTTACTGTAACTTGGGGTTTTGCTGTGTGTGCGGTCCTGATGCTGCTGCTGCTGCTGCTGCTGCTGCTGCTGCTGCTGCTGCTGCTGCTGCTGCTGCTGCTGCTCTGCTGCTGCTGGATCACAACGCCCAACTACCCCGCCCTGCCCTTACCTTGTGGCCCGCCCAGCAGGCGGCCGCTGCCCCCGCCGTAACAGCCGCCCATACGCTCACTCCGTCTTCGGCTGCACCTGCTTCCTGACCGCAACCGCACCCAGTTCTGCACCATGACGCCGTGCATCTTGCCGGCGCCCGGTCTCTTGCGAACCGGGCGGTTTTCATTTTCCAGCAGGTGTCCGCGATGCCGGGCGCCTCGCCCTGGCGGCGCAGGCGCACCTGTACCCCCGCCGCGTGGGCTGTCGTTTGACCTGTCCGCTGACGGCGGCGCCGCGGCCGCTGCCGCTATGCGCGCAGCAGCCGCGGCGCCGATCGGCGGCCGCGCATCCGCTGGAGTCCTCGGCTGCTGCGGCCGCGGCGGCAGCGCGGCGATGAAGACATCCTCGATCGGCGTGCTTGGGTCGCTAGGGCGCCCAGCACCAGCCACCCCTCCGGCGCTCGAGCGCCCGGGCGCCCGCCTGCCGGCCGCATGTCGTTCGACGCGCTGGTGCGCCCGCGGGCGGTGCCCGTGGCCGGGCGCCAGGTGCCGCCGCAGCAGCGCTCGTCCCGGACGAGTCGCGCTGAGGCGCCTGTCGCTGCCGTCCCTGCTGCCCGCGGAGCTCGGGTTCACCGCCGACGACAGCAGCTGCGGCAGCGCCTCCGACTCGCCCGTGGCGGAGTCCGCCCCTTCCCCCGGCCTCGGCTCTGTGCACGGCTCTGGCGCGGCGCTCGCGCCGCAGACGCCGCCCAACGCCGCGCCGTGGCTTGCGGCGGGCGCGCACCACCCGCAGCAGGTGCGCGCTGCGATCGCGCTGCTGGAGCGCGGCAGCAGCAGCGACGCGTCATCCTCGGCCTCGTCCACGGCGTCCCCCTCCAGCAGCGCCGGCGGCCGCCGCCGCGCTGGGCTTGACGGCGGCTCCGGCCGCCCCCGAGCGGCGGTTGGGGCGCCACCACGGCCGCGCAGCCGGGCGCCCCTGCGCAGCAGATGCTCAGTGCGCTGCTCGTGCAGCAGCAGTGCGAGCAGATGGCCGCGCAGCAGTGCGAGCAGATCGCTGCGCAGCAGCGCGACCGCCTTGCGGCGCACCAGCACCTGCAGGCGGCGCAGGCGGCGCAGCAGCGCAGCGGCGCTGCAGCACCAGCAGGCGCAGCAGCACCTTGCTGCGCACCAGCAGGCGCAGCAGATGCACCTGAGGCAGCAGCAGATTGCGGAGCAGCAGAAGACCGTCGCGCTGAGCGCGCTGTGGCTGCAGGAGCGCCGCGCCGCCGCAGCGGCCGCCGCGGCCGTCCACGCCGCGCAGCAGGAGACAAACGCGCTTGCTGCGCTGCGCTGGGGCCTGGCCATGCAGCAGCAGCTGCCACCGGAGGTGCTGGCAGGCATGGCGGCGGCAGGGGCCGCTGCGGGCGGCGAGATGGGGCCGGCTGGCGCGCCGCCAGACCTGATGGCTCTTGCCAGTCACCGTCACCTGATGCGGGCGCAGATGACGTGATCCAATCACCGTTGCATAATCCAGTGTCCCCTGCGTGAATGGTGAGGGCGCGATCTGCGCGCAGTGTGCGAATGCGGGCGCCCCTCAAGCTCGGGCCTGGGCGGGATCAGCACGTCGCGGAATACCTGCCACTCGCTCGCGCCGAGATCCTTCGCCGCTTCCTCCTGCTCGCGGTTCACGGTGTTGCACGCCGAGAGGACGCTTTGCAAGCGAGAACAATAGCGAACTGCCAAGTGCGAAAATTGTGAGAAGCTTTTTCATTCTCTTTCTCCGACGGCGAGGGCGGTCCGCCCTCGATTTCAGTTTCGATATTCTGACAACAGCTGTTCGTGGCGATCGTTCCGTTGCATCGGATCGCGCTAGCCGAAGCGCATGTTGAGCTGTGGCAGGCCTCGCGCAACCAAAGCACTGCCGCTTGAGGGTGAGCGCAGCGTACCTGCGCAAGACAGGCACTCGCTTAGCCTGCGCGGTTCCTGCGCCTGGCTGACCAGCTTCGCCCTTATTTCCGGCGACAAGGCGTCCAGCTTTTGCTTCAACGTTTCCTTTTTGGTTTTACGCCAACCGCTGACGTCCGAGTGAGGAGGTTGTTTGGCTGTGAGTCACACCAAGTCGTCCTCGAAGTCGGCCCCGAAAATTGCGCCGCCTTCATCGGCGAGCCGGTGCAGGGCGCGGGCGGTGTGATTGTCCCGCCCAAGGGCTATTCGAAGCTCGAGGTGTGGCGCGCTGCGCGCAAATATGGGGCGAGGCCCCTGCTCGATCGCCGCGCGCCCCCAAGTGGGCTGCGTTGGACCCCCTTGAGCTGCTGGCCATGTGGCTACCCATCGCACCAACAAAATGGCCCTTCGGCACGGGCGCAGCGGCCTTGTTTGAGGGCCCGGGCGTGCGGACATCGCTCTGCATTGTGGGGGCTGGGCTCGCAGCTCCCCGCATTGCCCTGTGGGCTGGTCAACAAATCGACTTCGGGTGACTGTGGGCCCCCCTTGCCGTCTCTCGCAGGCCCTGTCAATGGAGTGCTCTATCCACCGAGTGGCTCAATTCCAGGGGCGGCGCACCGCCGTGATTACTTCGCCGATCCGCTGCGCCCAGAGCGGCGCTGGTTGCTCGTGCGTGCGGAGCGTTTTCCGCGCGCGGCATGGCAGGGGCAGACCTCGTCGTTCGCAGGCATCTTGCAGGCCACCGAACGGCGCCGGCTTTCGCCATCGGCCTGCCCCTGCCCGCATCGGCACCCCGGCATTCACGGGCCTCCTTTTTCTTCGCGTCGTGCCGACTGTCCTTGAACTCTGGGGCGCTTCAGTGTCCGGGCAGGGCCTGGCAAGGGTTTTCCCAAACGGATTCACTGTCGAGCCGCAGCCAAGAAGAGCGAGCCAAGAGGAGCCGCGGCTGACGCTCGAAACCCGAGGGAACGAGAGCGATTGCTCGAGATAGCGGCGCTCGCATCGTGCGCGACATGGCGCGGCTCGATCCCGGCATCGGTGACGACGATGTCGATCTCGTCGAGGGCGCAGACGACATTGCCCGATGGGCCCGAGAATTTCGAACTGTCGACGAGCACGAAATCTCGTCGGCACGCTCGTCAGCCGGCGCTCTGCCGCGACCAGAATCACGTCGGCCTGCATCAGCCCCGCAGGACCTGCGCGCGCCCATAACACTTCGGCGCGCGCATGCTCAAGCCGTCCCACGGGGTTATCAGTTTAAGCCATAAACAGTGCAATTCTGTCGCTTGCGTGGGTGTCATGTGGCATGTTGCGCGCGTTCACCGTGCGTCCCGAGGCAAAGCACCATCAAACCGCCTTCTTGCGTGTGCCGCGTCGTCATCAAGTGTTCTAAATGTGTCTCTGGTGCACGCTGGGCGACTCCGCGCCTTTGCCCCTGCAACAACTACCTTCCAGATGTTTTCGGTCATGCTCTCTCCGCGATATGTCAACGTGTAATTTGCCATCACTTCCTGCCCCTGGCATGTATCAGTGGGGGGTGGGGCTGGTGATACAACAGCCTTTTACCTGGCCTCTGCTTGTTGGGTTACCGCAATTATACCTGGCATACGCAAAGGGATACTTATGATCAGATCGTTTCGGGACTGCGCCGGAAAGATCGAAGAATGTAGCCAATGCTGGTGTATATGCGCATATGCCGACTCAGCACCTGCCCAGCCGGTAGCTCAATCCTACGTGATATGAATTCCATAGGTTGAAGCATTACCCAACGCCATAGCTCATGGCAATGAACTTGCTCCCGCATTCCACACATCCTTACCAGCTATTTACGTCAATTGGTTTGATAAAATATTTATCACTCAATTGACTTTAGAAAATAAATTCTTTTCGCCTTGTTCACGTTTAGCAGCACTCATACTTGACATCTGTCAACCCACGATGTGTCGCAGGAACGCCATCTGCCGGGTCTCGACTTTAACGAGGCGGGCCAGCTGGCCATACTCGGCAAATTTTCCTATCGCGACGAACTGGTGAGCGTTTCCAACGGAAAGCGGGAGAATGAATTTGCGCACGGCAATCCCGCTTATGCCTTTGCCGACGCCGAAAGCCTCTATTCGATGGTGCGGTATCTCAAGCCGAACCGGCTCTTCGCGGACCTGGTGCGATCGAGCTGTTGGCTGCGTGCGGGGTCCTGCGCCGCCGTGCGTCGATTCCCGCGTTCAGCTGTTGCTGGCTGAGGCCCATCGCATATTCTCCTTTTGTTCCATCGATAGCTGATAGCAACGCTTGATTTGCCGCGCAACGCGCGACATAGCGCCAGCGACAACGAAGATATGGGGACGAGCATGGCCAAGCTGATTGTCGTGACGCGCGACGGGACCGAACATGAGATCGAAGGCGACACGAGCCTGACGGTGATGGAAATAATATTCGCGACGCGGGCTTGACGAGTACTTTGGCCCGGTAAGCCGCTCTACTTTGCCAAGACGTCGGGTACTACCTCGGGTGCCAAGCTACCAGGTGGCGTGACGCGCGCTCGCCGGGCTGTTCGGTCTGAAAACTTCCGTTTGCGTACACCAAGCAACCCGAACACGGACGGTCGTGCGTCACGCGTCAGCATCGGAACGTATGGCTCCGCCGCGGTCCGACCCCGCACTGGTACCTCAGAGCGATCCACGGCAAGATGGTGGCTGCGTTTGAGCCTCGAGGCGGTCGCCCTATCTCCTCCCAGGGCTACGTGACGCCGTCATCCAAGAGCCTGCGCGCTGGACCGCGTCCTATCGGACGATCCCAAATTCCGCCCCGCCGCCCTGCTCTCGACTCGCTTCGAGGCGGGCTGGGTCGGCAAAAACGGCCGGGGCGCGGCGTTCGCTGGCGCGAGCGCCGAGCTGTTTGCGATCGCGGCGCTGCTGCTGCAGCCAGCGCACGCCTGAACGACGCGGACACTGCCAGGACAATTGCATCGCCTCGGCCTCGCGCTCGGCGGCGCGGTGGCCATCGCGGCGCACGGTCGGCGCGTATGGGCAGCGTCCTGTTCTGCGCGGCGCTGAGCCGCAAGCAGATGAGCCGGCTGACGCGCCCGCGTTCTTCGCGCACCTGCTGGGCAGCTCCACTCCAGGCGCCGGGCCTGCCTCGCCAGGTGGGTCTCCTGGCAGAGGGGGGGGGCTGCTGGTTGCGGCTTGGAGCGCGTGGGGATGCAGGGCAGGTCAGTCGCCTGGCCAGGCCGCACTGCGCGACCCACGATGGGCCTTCACGGCGATGAACGGGCATGATTATTCGCAGGCGACCGACAGCGAGATGCTCGACAATTTCACCTATAATGTCTTTCCCAACTGGGCGCCGTGGGGCGGGCTGGTGCCGAATATCGTCTATCGCTGGCGCCCGTGGGGCGATACCGACCACAGCCTGATGGAGGTCCGCATCCTGATGCGCACGCGTATGTGTGTGTGTGTGCGTGTGTGCGCGCGCGCGCGCGCACGCGCGCGCCCTCCCGCGCAAGCGCGAGTGCGCACGGGTGGGCGTGTGTGGGTGCGTGCGAGCGCATGTGCAAGGCTGACGCCTTGGGCCCCTCCCTCTCCCACAAGGGGAGGGTTGGACCGAGTTTCGATTGGAGTACGCCGATGTCGCTTTTGGAAGCCCGCAAGACCTACAAGCCCTTCGAATATCCGTGGGCCTATGATTTCTGGCCTTCTCCCCAACACCGATCCACCGCCTAGTCAGCCTGCCGCCCCGCCCACCCGCACGCACGGTCGTGCCCGCATATTCCCAGTCCGCCGCGACTATGAGGCTACCTGCCCAACTGGTGGTGCGCCACGTCAGTCGCAATTAAGTGGAAGGACTCGACACGCATCTATCTGGCCTGCGGTGCCACTGACATGCGCAAGGGGTTCGATGGTTTCGCGGTGCTGGTGCAGCAGGTGCTGGAGAAGAGTCCGCACTCGGGGTGCACTGCTACCCAACCTTGGACCACTCGGGTCTGGAGTTTTCCGCCTTGCTCAGACCCGGTGGGCTGGTTTCACCGGCTGAGTTTGCCAGCATGATCGGGGGGATATTCCCGATTGCGCTGTGCGGTCGCTCTTCGTTGTAGTGCCGCCATGTTGTGAAATTCAAGGCCAAGGCAAGTTTCAATGCTGCTGTGTTCTCTCTGCAACGCCGGTTGCTTCGCGCTGCGGCACACGCGCCCCGAGCCTTCCTTCAACACCTGCAGCCACGATCATCGACGGTCCGCATCACTGTTGCCACCCATACCTCAACCCCCTTCCCCCGCAGGTACGAAAAGTCGATCGCTGCCCCTGATGCCCATCACCGCCCTCGCGGCCTGGGAGCCGGACGCCGCGATATGGGGCCCAGTGGTCGCGGCCTTCTCCATGGACCCCCTGCTGGAGAGGGATGGCCTGGCGCTGCCCTATGCCGGCGCAATTGCCATGTACTGGCAGTCATGGGGAAGCTGCGGGACGCGGCCTTTTCAGGCAGCGGCACGCCGCAGCGCGCGGCAGGCTGGCTGGCAGCGGCGGGGCAGTGGGCCATATGGGGCGGCGGCGCCGCCGCGCTTGCGCTGCATGCGGCGCGCGCGCTGCTGCCGACGAAGGAGCGGCTGCCGTGGCTGGGGACCGCGCTTTCATATCGCTGGCGTTTGTGTATGTGGTGGCGGGCATGTGCTACTTCAACTGGCGGCAATGGGCGCAGCCCGCCAGCGGTGGTATCGTGTCCGCGACACCGAACGGCGTAGCGCCGCGCGGCGCCGCGGGGTCTGCAGCGGCGGCGGCGGCGCTGGGGCGGCGCGGCGGTCCGGTCGGCATAGGCAGCGGCGGTGGTGCGAGCCCACAGGCGGCGGCGACGGGCAAAATTTAGGCGACTGAAAGGATTCTGGGCTAGACAGCTGTGACACGCTGTCAACCCTTTCGAGGCCATATCCTTGTGCCGTGTCAAAGAAAGTAATTCCGTGTTCAAATGCTGAACGAATTAATGTGATCCCCTTGGTGCATTTGGATCTGAGTATACAGCCAAAACCTCTGGAGCTTCACATCCGCGTAACCTAATGCTCATGGAATCAGGCACGCCGCCATTACTCTTGCAGCCATTGCGCTAGCTTTTCCGGGGCTTCCAGCCACGCGGCTTCTGCATCACATACGAGATGGCCGGGTGCCGGGGGGCGGCGGCACAGCCGCTGCAGCCCCCCTACCGCCCGCCGCCCCTGCCGCCGCCGCCGCCGCCGCTGTCGCCCCCGCCGCGTCATTTCCAGCTGCCGCCGCTGCCGTTGCAGCCTGCGCCGGCGCCGCGCCCACCAGCTGCTTGATTTGGCCGCCAGCTCTGAGGTCGGGCGCCTGCCTTGGCGCCTGCGAGGCCGCCGCCATGGCCGCCAGGCTGGGCAGGCCCAGCCGCTCCCGCAGCCCCTTGTGCCGCAGCACAGCCGCCTGCGCCAGGCTGAACACGCTGTTGCTGGACCACAGCAGCCCAACAGCGGCCGGCACAAACCCGCCGAAGGGCACGAAGCTGACGGCCACGACGCGCATCACCCACTTGACTGTCTTGGCTGTCTGCGCCTGCCCCATCTCCGCGCCCATCGCGCCGCTCTCGACCAGCGCGAGCCGTCATCGCCGTGCACAGAACGGCTGTGCCCCACTGGGGGTCCGGCACCGTCAGGTCCGGAACCAGGCCAGCCCCTCCCTCCCATTGAGGGCATCGATCATTCGCGAGGGTGGACACCGCAGAGAACTGGGAGATGAAGCCGTCATGTTGACCGCGCGATGTCCGGCATCAGCAGCGCCAACTTGGCGCGTTGCCAAACTTGCTGGCCATCGTCGCCTTGGCGTCCGCGAGCTGGGCCTGCAGCCTCTCGTACTCGCCCGGGTGGTCGAAAGCGCCGTGGAACATTGGGTTCGGGGGTGGGTGGGATTTGGCCTTACGGCAGATGATGAGCCACGTGAGCGATGGGCGCAATGAGCAGGGTGGCGCTTGAATTGGTGTATATGCTACAATCAACCTGCCAGTAATTTGATAAATCATAATCGTGCGCCATCAAATCATCACACGTGAAAAAGCCTACTAAAGGAGCGATGTCTATGATATCTGTCAATCCGCCCAAAGCTGAAGCCGATTTGTGGTAGGCAACTGCCTCATCGCTTTCTTGCCCATAGAAAAACGGGGTGTCCATTGGACCAGGGGCAACTGCAGTTACAGAAATTCCTCGTGAGCACAATTTCTGTGAGAAGGCGCTGCTGGGACAACAGCATAACTACCTTTCATGTGCTGAGCGTGGCAGGCTGGGGTGCCCCAAAGTAGAAAAAATGCGTTTCCCGCCCAAAAGTACCCCTACTTAATTTTTGGCATGTCGTTTCCGAAAAGTACCTCGGGGGCTACCGTCATGCGGCTGTCGGGGTCGGCGTGTTCGACGTTAAGGAGAAGATGCCATGCGCACCACCGGTCGCCGACGAGGATGGCCGCCCACGCTAGTTCGAATGCAGCGGGGTGGAGTGGAGTGTAGGCTTGACACGTCCACCTGCGCCGAGGCTGCGACTTGCCCGCCAACCCCAGCTGCTGAGCACCCAGAAAAATCACAGCTTTTGTGCTCAGCAAGAACACAGACATTCCAGATCACACGGCAAGCGACGCGCCCAAAGCAGGAATCTGGCCCCTGATCACCGCCCGTCTCACCAACGTCATTGCGAGCGAAGCGAAGCAATCCAGCAGGTCGATGAACCCCCGCGTCGCCACCCTCGCATCCGCCTTGGCCGCTGCCAGCGTTGCCGCCTCGGCCGCCCCCGCGCGCCCACGTCGGCTGACGCGGCGTCCAGAAACACTGGGGCGTCTGCGGCGGCGGCAGCCACTCGACCTCCTCACCATAGCATGTCGCATCGGGAGATGCCGAGCTCGCCCGCTCCTGCGGGCGGCGGTGTCGCTCCTGCTCGCGCTGCTCGTGTAGCCGTCAGCTTCAGAGTGCCGCTCAGCGATATTGGGTACGTTTCTCGGCATCGAGCTGATGCTCAACGGTCTCGCCTTGCTCGCAGTTGCTGCGCTCGGGCCGCTCGTCATTGCTGAAGTGCATCTCTGCGCTTGCTGCCCCTGCGCCCGCCGGCGGCGTGTCGCCGCTGGGCGACCGCGACCACCACCATTTGGAGCGTGTTTGGATGACTTCGCAGCCGCTGAGCAAGATGGGCCCCACGGCGCGCCAGCAGCGTCTCCGTAACGTGCAGGCAACGATGCCGCCGCCGACAGCGGCGATAACGTCTTGTCCATGCAGCTCTTGGTGCTGCCGCAGCACGCTGGATGCGCGCAGCAAGACTCTCGAAGCCGTACGCGGCAGCATACTGGCCGTTCAGTGCTGGCCACCGCACTCGAGGTCCCGACTGTAAAAACAACGGGTGATCTGAAGATCCGCGCTCCAAGGCGTTAATCAAGCTCATACGGCAAACGACTCGAGCCGCTGGTATAAAGTTCAGCTTTCTCTGAGCTGTCTTTTTTCGAAAGCCGCCCGTCCGGAATCGGCCAGCTGTGGCTGGCAGAGCGCTTGCGGATTCTATCCCCCCTTTGGTTGAGCTGCGCGTCTTTTGTCCATGATGCAGCATCACCGTGGGTTCATCGATTAGGGGATATTTCACATGTCTGATTCGGTTCTGTTTGTCCTCACATCGCATGCGGACCTTGGCGATACGGGGCAAAAGCACGCTGGAAGAATGGCGTCGGACCAGTTTCGTGGCGTCCGCGGCTAGTCGGTGTCGCGTCTGAGGCCGCGACACTCCCGCAGTTGCCGCGTCGCGCTCGCCTGGCACGCCTCTGCAGTGCCGCGCCTGCATGGCCATGCTGTGCGGTGCGTAGGCACGAGCCCAGTGCTGGCGGGTTGATGACAACGCCGTTCCATGCAGATCCAGTGGTCAGGCGGTGACGATGCCTGACAGCACCTCGTTTTGGCTCTGGGGTGACAGGAGCATCAAAAGCAGCAGCAGCAGCATCAGCGGCAGCAGTAGCAGCAGCAGCAGCAGCAGCAGCAGCAGCAGTGTCAGCATCGTGAGCAATGGCATTGTTGACAGCTTTGATGCGCAGTTGCCGGAGGCTGTGCACGGAGGGTGGTCTGTCGCCGCGCAGCAGAGCTCATGTGGACAGCAGCAGCGGCATCAGCATCAGCATCGGCAGCGGCAGCGGCAGCGGTGGCCACTTCGAGTGTGCATGGCTCTTGTGTGGCAGGTCGCGGTCTGTGGCCGTCCCCGCCAGCGCTGGCTTCCGAGTCCCTGTCCCTGGGCTGCTAGATGTTTTCGCCAGTTCCTGGTGGGCGGCTGGTGCCGATGGCGGATAGGAGCTACGCGTCGCGTTGGGGCGCTTGCTGTCTACGTTTGTGTCGCTTGTGCTGCGCACTCGCATCGAGCCGCATGCCATGGTTCTATCATGTACACGCCAGAATTTACGTGTTCCTGGCACGTGCGCGCGCGCCGCTGGCAACCTAAACAGTCCGGCTGGTACGCTCGCGCCTGTTGTGTGTCCCTCACTCCCCTCCCTGCTCTTGTCCGCCGTAGCGCAGGAGCATTACAGCGAAGGGAGCCATAGGCAGGCGTCCTGATTGTGCCACAGTGGCGCTGGCAGAGATGGTGCCGCTGCTGCCCACACAGCCACTCAGCCTGGCCAGTGGCCTGCTGTTTGGCGCACAAAAACGTGAGACTTTCACTTTTATCCACCCATTCCAGGGCTCCTGTGCTATGTCTTACGGTGCCGCGCTCCTTCGTGCTCATTGGGCTCACCTGGGCCTTGCTTGATGCGCGGCACAGCACCAGCCTCCAAGTCCCAAGTGACGGCCCTGCACAGCAACCGCCCACGGCCCGGCGCCACTACCTATCCAACGCCCAACAGGGCGCCGCGATGCTGCTGGGCTGACGCCCGAGGAAATGGCCGCGATCGAGTCGCTCGGCGACTGGGACAAGATCATGGAGACGCTGAAAGAGCGGCTCGAGGAACAGCAGAAGCGCCACGAGGGCGGCAGCAAGTGGATCGGCACCGGCGGCACCTCGCCCTTCGGCAATTCGGTAGAATCGGCGATCGATCCGGCGGCGTTTTTAAGCAGGTCAGCGCGGTGACGCTGCTGCGGATCACGCCCGTGGTGCCGAAGGAGCGGCCATCCGAGCGTGGCGTAAACCTGCTCTGGATTGCTTCGCTTCGCTCGTAATGACCAGTGTCGTCAGAACTCCTCCGCAACCCCCATCAGCCCCGCCCTGGGCCCGCAGCGCCACAAGCTACCTACTGGGCCACACGCCCGTGCAGCTTCCCGCCTTCCTGCTGAGCACACTGGCGGGCATGAGCATTTGGAGCGTCCTCTATGCGTCCCTGGGCGGCGCCAGCCGCACCTGCTCGAAGGCGGCGCGGACCTGGAGGTGCAGCTTGTTGGTGGGTGCAGGGGGGGCGGTGGTGCTGCTGTTGGTCGGTGCATAGGGTGATCTTAGAGTTGCTGGTGTCAGGTCTGGTGGGTCCAAGCAGGGGAGCTTGCGCATGGTAATAAATGCAAGGGTGAGTGAGCTTGCTTGGCATGGCTGCTGGTTGATGCAGTCGGCTGGGGGTCAGGGACACCGGCACTGTGGTGCAGCTTGCTGTTGCGACACCTCGCAAGGGGACTGGCGTTGTCTACGGCGAGGCCGGGATGGGTGGTGTCTGGAAGTTTCTTCAGATTGCAGTTTCACTTTGCTGCCTGTCAGCCTGTCGTCGTTACCTGGTGCTTTCCAAAGTCTGGCCTTCGCATACTCAGGCCAGCCCCCTCACACATGAACGCACCCGTTGACACTTGTATCCACGTGACGGGCTCCCCCCTGATCAGATTTGGGGGAGAAGGCCAGCAACACTCCCAAGCTCGCGCTGCTGGGCCTGGCGGTCGGCGGCATAGCCTCTTGCTGCCGACGTCTGCTCGCGCCGCTTTGTCGGCAGGCGACGGCGCGGCTCGGGACGCAGAGACGGCATCTGCTGCAGTGCAGAGGCAGCAACAGCAGCAGCAGCAGCAGCAGCAGCAGGAGCAGCGGCAGGAGCAGCAGCAGCAGGGGTCTTCAAAGGAGCGGCGGCGGCAAGAGGCTTTGAGGCAAGAGGAGGTGCTCAACCACAACTGATGCACGCCCCAGCCTTCCAGCGGTCTTGACGTTGTGGTTGACATGGCAAGTGCAGCGTGGTCACAGCAATGACCCCTGTACCTGCACAGTTTCCTCCTGCGCATATAATTGGTTTGGGCAGGCATTGATTATCTGTTGCTGTCCGCATGAACGAATGATCCAGGGTGTTGGCAACTCCTGCTGGGTACCATGCCGTCACGCGCTGGTCCCTGGATTGGCTGAGTGTACGCGGTCATGCCATGCCACGCCTTGGAAGGGCCGTTATGAGCGGCAGAAGGCCAATGCAGGATGAGTGTGCGTACGAGTCTGCGTTTTAGTTTCTGAAAGTTATGGCATCCTTGCTTTTGAGAAGTGCATTATTTGAAAGTATCCGCATATTATTTTTAACATACGTAATACCTTGCACTATATTATCTTATTTTTTAATGTCTGCAAATCCAGTTTCAGAAGAAACCAAATCAGATACCCCGCCGTATTAAAAGCAACTACGGGCGTTGCGCAGGCAAAACTTTCAACTATTGTGTTTGGTAAATTATCCTGCAGTGTTGGCAAGTATCGGGGATGTGGATTCCTCATGGGCCGTACAATAGATTGCCGGTGGCGATGCGGAGGAAGCCGCGCGGCTCGAGCTTCGCCTGCAAGTCGCAAGAGCTGTGAGGAGATCCGTCGACAGGCCATTTTTGCACGTCCATCGCACTTGTCATCGGCGGTGAGACTCAGGTTATCGGCCCGTCACTCTTGCAAGGGCCTTCATTGCGGTGATACAGATACTAAACTAGCAGACCACGTCTTCCTTGGGGATCAGACGATGTAAACAGGCTTCAGAAGACAGTCGGACGACCCCCCGGGAGCCTGCTCAGTAGAAGAACCATCGAATGACCACATGCTGCAGTCTTCCCAACATCGCCCCAAGCATCAACCCAGCGCTTCAGCCAAATGACCGCCACCTGCAATGCGAGGCCTGCCACCGTGGCCAGCCTAAAACGGCAAGACCCCGACGTGCAGGTGGCATTCCGCCACGGCAAATCGCGCAGCCGCATTTGGTTACTTTCATGCTTCTTTGCAGACTTACGTATCTGATCTTCGCGTAATGCTCTTTAATGGAAACGATCAGCTTATTACCTTCTATTTTATGGCTGGACACAAACCCAAAGGAATCATCTCCGTAAAATACATCTTTATCTACCACCTGCGGATTTGCGGGTGCGGCTAAGCAGGACGGCTCTTGGCCCGCGTTTGCAAGCATTGCGGGTACGACAAGGCGACCCATTTTATCCGATCCTATTAGTATGTTCATTGATCCGAGGTGAGGCCCACGGGACCCTGCCATGTACGGATCACCAGAAATACGAGCCCGAAGATCGCCCCATGCGAGCGCCATCATGGCAGGGCGCAGCCGGATTGCGGCGACGCGTAGGTTGCATTAGCGGTAGCTATCAACGGTTTCGAACAGTGCCGCGATACCATGGACGGTCTCGGGAATGCCATGGACACAGCGTATCGCCGGAGACGCCATTGCGATGCCGGGGAATCCCCCGGCGCCGTTGGTAGGACTCCTACACTGTGCCCCCCGCGCTAAAATCAGCCTCGTTACCGAAGGGAGCCAACCAATGGACGCCAGCCGCATCGACCGCTACGTGGACGCCAAGTGGGAGGACGAGATCGTCCCGCAGCTCGTCGAGTACATCCGCATCCCGAACAAGTCGCCGCGGCCAGTGGTGGTGGTATACATCTGAGTCAGCAGACGAGACGCTCGGCCACAAGGGGCAGGCGACAAGCGCCGCCGTCCCGAGGCGGATGCTGGCCAATGGCTGAACCGCTGAAGCGCTTGGCTTCAACATGCACGAGACGCTGGGGACCAACCTCAATACGCTGTACATGCGGCTGGAACACGAGTCAGCAACCATCCTGGACCGGCGGCCTGGCACATCCCAGAAGTCCGGTCAATCCACCGCCGCACAAACGAGCGGCCGGCGGATGGTGGGCGCGACAGGTCGCCACCATGCACAACCTGCACAAGTGGGGAAAGAGAAAAGCACGGCCTGCCGCCTGTGCGGAGACCCGGATGAGACCGCGGGCACACCATGCTGGCATGCCCGGCGCTGAGCGCGCAGCACACCTCTCGCCAAGCCCGTGCGGGGAGGATAATCCTCGCCGCGATCGAGGTGGAGCATGGGCGGCTGCAGTAAGAGCCAACCTGGGGAGCAGAAAACTGCAAAGGCATGGGGTGACGCACCGCCGCACCTTCGACAAGTGCTGCATCCTGACCCCCGCACAGAAACGGCGCCTGAAAGATCGCGCACATACAGCTTTCCCGACATCATCCGTCCATGTGCCGGGATCAGGCGAGGCGGCGACACATCGCTGTTATCGAGATCAAGTAGTGCAGGGAGACAAACCAAGACCCGACAATTGAGCGGCTCGGCACAGCAGGACGCACTCATTGCAGAGCTGCGTAGGCGCGCCGCAGGTCCACCTCGATGTGCCCACACTGGGTGTGGGGTGGCGCAATCTACGCAAGGGTGATCAGCCGCGGCGACAGGGGTACCCAAAGAGTTCAGCTGGCTTTATTCGAGCATCTCGACCTGCACGCTTGGTGACGGTCGGAGCTCGGCGCCGGCGCAAGCGGCCACTGTGCATGGAAACAACTGCCCGCCGTCACGGACGCATCAAGGGCGCGGCGTCACGGAGATGCCCCTCGATCTTCTTCTGCTCCGTGGGTGTCTCGACCTCAACACCGCTCGCGGGCTCCTGTAACGGTCCTAAACCGTCGCTTCGATCTCGCGCGCGGCGCCGGCAGCAGGTGAACTTTTACCGCAG
>NNCB01000353.1:0-19163 GCA_002317545.1 Scenedesmus quadricauda | reverse complement strand
GCCGTCATTGTTGCCGGAGGGCGGCGAATCCGAAATCAGCGTCGCCGCACCAGTTACCAGGTCGAACTGGTAGAAACCGCCACCATTGCGACTTCCGAAAACGCCGTTGCTGGCGCCGAACATGGCCCCGAACGAATCCGTGATTCCCGTCTGGCCAACGGTGCTGGACTCACCAGGTGACCGACGCGACGGATGTTGATGCTGGCTGTCGAGCTCAGCTCTTCGTTGGCATCGGCCGAACTCTACGAACCGTCCAGCCGCGCCTTCGCAGCGCACCGCGCCATGTCCGAGCGCGCAGTCATGTTGCCGCACAGCCGCGGGCGGTGGCGCGCACTGGTCGCGCGGCGGGGTGGGCCGCAGGGCAGCGGGAGGCGCGGCGCGGCCGGGGCGGCGGCGCTACTGCTCGCTGCTGTGTCGAGGCGACAACATCGCCGCCGTCACTCGCCTAGCCTCCGCTGGCGCCGGCGGCGCCGCTGCCCCCCGCGCCCGCCTCCCGCCCGCCGCCCGCGTGCTGCTGCTGCTCGGCCCGCCGCCCAGCGGCGACGACTGCATGTAGTGCTGCTGCATCGGCGACGCCGGGGGTGACAGCGCCGGCCCGCGGCCGCTGCTGCTGGCCGCAGCCACCGCGCCCAGGGACGCCGGCCACGGCTGGTCCCCCGCCGCGTCTGCCCCGCGCCCCCCGCGACCGGCCGGCCCCGCGCCCGCCTCCTCGCAGGCGCTCGAAGGCAGCCGCAGCGCGCGGCAGGCCGCGGGGGCGGGCGCGTCGGGCGCAGGCGCGGGCGCCGCGCGGGCCCAGTCCATGCGCGACCAATCGACCCCCGGGACGCCCGACAAGTGGAGGGACTGCAGGTGTCGGCAGCTGCCCAGCAGTGCCGGCAGGAAGGCGCCCGTGACGTGCGGCCCGAGGTCGGCCAGCTGCACGTGCCGCAGCCGTGGCGCGGCGGCGAACAGCGCGGCGAGCGCTGTGTCCGGACCGCGCCGGCCGACAGTACGCGCAGGCTGAGCTGCTGCGGGCCGTTGGCGGCGCCGAGCGCGCCAGGACGGCGTCGGTCACGCTGTCGCCGGCGGGAGACTTCGCCATATCATGTCATTCGACGATGAGAGGGAGCGCCGTTGGTCGAGACGAGGCTGGTGCCCGCCGCCTAGCGCGCTGCCACCTGGTACGCTGCACCGTGGGCCCGGCGCCAGACGGCGGGCCCCGGGGCGGGTGGACGACACGGCCACGATGTCGAGCACCTCACGCCCCCATCCGAGGATCCCTCTCGCAAGGCAAGTGCCTTGGGTGACGTTGCAGCCACCGCGGCCTGAAGTTACGCATGCAGCGGGCCCCAGGGGCAACGGTCGCGCGTGCAAGCAATGCGATCGCCAAGTCAAACCGCTGCTATCGCCTCGCGGGCGACCCGCTGGTAATGGTGCCACACCGCGCTCCGTCCTCTTTGGCCAGCGCTCGACGGTCACAGCGTGGCTGCGGCCTCAAACACCTCAGTCGTTTTCGACGACGGAGTCTTTCTGAACCGCGTTATGACGCCCCCGCGGGCTGGAGGGGCCGTCTCGAATCGGTGAAATACAGCGGCGGCAGGCCTTCGCCCTGCGACCGGCTGTAGGTTTCGTGCGTCACCATCCCTGGCGTGAACAGGCTGGCGAAGGGCTCCTGGATGTCGATCATCGCCAGCTTGTTGAGCGCGCGCGTCCAGAAGCGCGCGTAGAGCAGGTGGAGGATCGCATGTTCGATGCCGCCGATATATTGATCGACGGCAGCCAGCGGCGGACCCTAGTGGAAGGCTGCCCAGCCCCAGCTATAACTACTCATCCAGGTGTTACCATATTGGGTCATTGCCCAATAACCGTTAGTCTGGTAAGGCACAAAGCCGGCACCTACTCTCGGTACCCCAAACCATTCCGTACCCCCGGCAATGCCATCTGCGGGCTCTTTACTTCGTCGCGGAGCTCAGACCGGCTGGCCCACTCGCACCGACGCGATAATTCGGCGGCCGTGGCTCCTGATATCAAAAAAACACATGCGCGTACTCAAGCCCAGGTGGCGCGTCACCAGGCTCTCAACGACCACACGTCCGTTGGGGTTAATATTACAATCAGGGCAACACACGGCGGGCAATAGTTGGATATCCAGGGGCCTGCTGTGACAGCCAGCCGTGCTGCAACCAGAGCAGCCGGAGCAGGCGCGCCACAGCCTGGACCAGCACGGCACAGCCAGGGCGACACAGCCGGAGGCAGCAGCAGCCGCAGAGCATGAACGCGGCGTGGGGGCCAAACTGGGGCCGCCAGCGGGGCGAGGCGGCGGGGGCGTCAGCCCGCGGCAGCACCGCGGGCGCCGATCCCAGGTCTTGGAAAGACCGGCCACGCCGACCGCCAGCGTGCGGCCGGCGCCGCCGTCGGCGAAAGGCGCCTGCAGGATGCAATCCGGGCGTCCTGTGGGGTTGCACCGCACCGTGCGGGTCAACATCAACAAGGTTTCCTCGTCCTGGGACGCCGCCAGCAACCGGTTACTCGGCAACACCGCGCCGGCCGCAGCGGCCGCCGGCGCGCCCGCGGGCGCGGCGCGGCCGTCACGCGCGCCCGCCGAGCGTCGTGATCGGCCGAGGGGGGCCAAAAAGTCGTCGAGGACGAGGGCGCACCCGGGGACAGCAGCTGCTGGCGGCTCGCGTCCTTCTGTTGCCGCCGCGGGTGGGCGTCGGCCTGCACCGGGACTGCGGTGGATGCGGCGGGCGGGCGCGCGGAGCCGTGAGGAGCACCGGCATGAGCAGGGCATGACTAGCGGCGGCGCGATCAGCGGGCCGTCGCTGGTTTGCGGCCATGGGGCGGCGGCATTTGCGACGGAGCCGGGGGTGCAGGCGTCGCGCAGGCGCCCCGGCGCCCCTTTGTCGCACCCTGCGGCTCCTCACCGGGCTCATGCTGGGCGCGGAGCGCCGGCACCCACGCCGGTGGCAGCAGGCAGTGCGGCATCACCGCCAGCCCCGCCAGCCGGTTGATCTGGCGGCCGGCTGCAGGAAGCAGGGGGGCGGGCCGTGAGAGTGCCGGCGAGGGAGGGGCGGCGAGGGGGGCGAGGAGGATGGTGTTCGCGTGTGTGAGGTGCCCGCAGGCGTGTTGCATGGTCGGCCGACGCGCAGCCGCGGCCGAGCGCTGGTGCATGCGGTGGAGGCGGGTGCTGCGTGTGCGTGTGTGTGGCGGGGACCCTCTAGTCGCACCACATGGCGGGCCTCGGGTTATGCAGGTGGCGTGGCGCCCCCAGAGCCGCTCGGCGCCCCGAAGATCCCCATCGCACCCAGGAGGGCGCTGGCCGGCCTACGAGCTGCAGGCACAGGTCGAGGCAATGTGGTTGCCTGCAGTGGGGGGTGCGGCAAGGGCCGTGCCGGAAGGGGTCCCTGAGACAGGGTGCGGCTTCAGCGATGCCGCAGATGCGGGTCTGAGGATGCGGGGCACGACTCGGACCCGAAATGCGCAGGCTTGCCCTGCCTGGCTGCCCACTGCGTGCGGCGCCCCGGCTATGGGCCGGGAATGAGGCGCACAGTTGCTCTGAAAAGGTGGTCGCGTGCCCATGTATGGTTCCCCTTCTAGGAGCAAAGGGGAATAGGCACGGCGGCGAAAGGGGTGCAGCGCCCGTGCCCTGGATCCACAGGCGCAGACTGCTGGCAGATCGGCGATAGAGCGCGCGGCGACGCGCTGCGCCCCAGCCCGCGCACTCTGTGCGAGAGCCGCTGGGGACGGACTGCACGCAAGCCTCGCTCAACCTTCGATCCCCAGCGAGGGCGCTTCGCCGCTGGCGGCGCCTGCGCAGCGTCGCCGTCCGGCGCAACAGAGGGTGGCGTGCGGCGTTGCAGGACGCGGAGACCACGGCTGTGGAAATCGGCGATGCGCGTCAGGTCGGTGTCGACAGGCTCGCACGACTGGAATTGCAGGAAGGTTTTCGGAAACGAATGTAGTTGCCCGAATAGTTGGCGGGATTGTTGCGAAAACGTTTGTTGGGCCGGTGAAGGTCGTTGAAGCGAGCAGCACCCATGCGCAACCCGCCCCCCGTCATCGCGGCAGGGCGCAGCCGCCCACGAACCACGCTGCCGCAACGCCCCAAGCTGAGCGCCGCTGCCCGCGGCGCTCCCCGCGCCGGGCGCTTCCCGCGGGTTGGTGGCACAGACGCCGGGCCGTCCTCGCCGACACTGCGGGTGCGGCCGAGAGCGCACAGCCCTCGCCGAGCGACGGTCAGCAGCGCATGGCCACGTGCTCGCATCACTGCCGCCAGCCCCGTGCCCTAGCGGGCCTCCGCGGCACGAGGCGCGAGCGGCGGCGCGGCTGTGTGCACGAGCACCTGATACCCTGAGCGGCGCTGCACGCGCGTGGGGCCAGGTCGCAGCAACCACTTCCATCGCGAAGCCTCCCCAGCCGAGGACGATGCCTGCCGCCCTACCAGCCGCTGCATATCGAACAGAGAAGACCGCCACTCGAGGAACACGCCCACGCCGCATCTGCGGAGCGGGGGCGCGCAGGGTTGGGCTGGGGCGCCTGAGGGCCGCCGCGCCGCCGCTACCCTTGGATAGGCGCGTTGCGGCGGCATCACGTCGTCTTCTGCGCGCTTGGAGCCTGCCCTGCCTGTGGCAGCGATGCACACACCCACAGCAATGCTACGCACGCATGCCATGTACAGCAAGTAAGCAGGCATGCAAGCATGAATGCCCATGCGCACGAACACAGACACACCCGAACCTATGCATGCAGGTGGCTGCCCTCTGCGCTCGCATGCACCCGTGCACTGGCAGGGGGGATTCCACGCACGCACCAATAAGTCCATCCGTTCGAGGGGTCAGGTCATATACATTGAGCCGCACCGGCGCCCCCATCGCGCCACCGGAGCGCTGGAGCCCCGTGCCGGCGCAGGGGCATCCGGGTCGCGCTGCGGCCGAGTGCGACCGCCTGCTGGCGCACGGTTGGCAGCTTTGGCGGTGGGCGTGCGACGCATCCGGCAGCGGGAGAGCAGCTGCCCGAGTGCACGCTGCCGGACCAGAAGCGCTGCTGGTGCGATCGCGCTGTGTGCCGGGTGTGCCGCTGCGACAACAGCAGCGACTTGTTCGCCCATCAGCTGCGCGCAGGGCTGACGCCCAGTGCGGGGCGTGCCGTAGGCCGCTGCAATTGTAGGCCTTTTCGCCTGTCAAGGTCTGCTCTCGTTCCGCAGGCGATGATGATCGCCTTTCCAGTGATTACCTACACAGCTGTGGAAATTTGTCGCGCCCGGCCTGCTGGCACCGCTGGCCTGGTGTTCAAGAATAGAGCAGGGATTTCAAATCTGCTAATTAGTGACGCGCCTTGCCGCAGGATGCTGCGGGGACGCTGCACCTGAAGCCGAGTTCTGTGCAAGCGCGTGGAGAGTCGGTGATTTGCTGGTCAACGATGCGATAGAAGCTCGGATCACAGGGCACAGTGCGTTCCGAGTGCTGATCGTCACGCGGGCCAGATCGCAGCTCAGCGGGGCGTCGATCGGCACCGGTGCCACAACAGAAAGTGCTGCTGCCCGGCAGCACCAAGGGGGCTGAGCGTTGGGAACCAGCTTCCGAGGACCGAAACGGCCGACGGTCAGACCTGCACCGACACCGATGCCAGGGCCATTGTTCTGGCCGTCCGACGTGCCTTCAGTCGGCGTGAAGCCGTCGCTACGTTCCGCGTCGGCAATGTTCAGCGCGACGTCATAGATGACGGCGCGGTTGAACCCGTCCGAACCCTGGTTGCCATCTTCGATGAGGAACGGGGTGCGCATCTGCAGGGTGTTGCTGGCGCCCGTGCTCCAAATAAACCCGAACTGCTGGAGAAGTGCCTGGGGCAGAGCTCCGTCAACATTCTCTCCTCTCCCTCCCCCTGCGGCCAGGTGCACGCCGGATGACGACGGTCATTGCGAGGGCAAATCTGCAGAGCTGGTGCAGAGTAGCTCGCAGCTTGGCGGTGCCTCAGCTGGCCGAACATGTGACATGTGGACGCCACATCGCACTTTGCTGCGTAGCGCACCACAGCCACGCTGCGGGTGTAATCAGGATCTCTTTCACGTAAATCAACCGCCTGCACGTGGCCGGTTACCACGACAACCGGTTGGTCGATGCGGTCACGCCGAACCGCACGCTGCCCCTGGCCATCGTTTCGATCGGCCGCTTGCGCATTACTGTGATCGAGACACGACTTTCTCGATGCACCAAGCAAACTGCCGTGCTGGGCGAGCCGGAGGCGCAGCGCGTACGAACAACACGCCGGATCATCGACCGCTACCACGGGCGCCTGCAGCCAGTGCACAAGCCATCCGTGGATCCTCTCCCAACCCCGACGCTCTCTGCACCCCATTGCATCAAGTGGCCCACCTCAAGGTGCGCCGGCGGTGTCGGCGCTCCGCGCGGCTGGTGTGGCTGCTGATTGGGCTGCTGGTCGGGGCCGCCATGTCGGGGCGCCCACGCCCTGACGGATTCCACCGTGGGCGACAGCATCCTGAGGGAGCCCCTCACAGCGTTGCCCACCCTTGCAGCACCCGCTCCCCTTTGGACATTTGCAGGACCCGCCGCCCGGCGATAGTCAGTCCACCTGGCCAATCTCGCCGCTGGTCCTCCATCCAGAATGCCCGCCTGGCCACGCGATGGGGCAGAACTACCTGACGGAAGTGCAGCGGGCAGCTTA
This sequence comes from Scenedesmus quadricauda, assembly GCA_002317545.1. Classification (NCBI taxonomy): domain Eukaryota; kingdom Viridiplantae; phylum Chlorophyta; class Chlorophyceae; order Sphaeropleales; family Scenedesmaceae; genus Scenedesmus; species Scenedesmus quadricauda. The sequence continues at coordinate 12,503 of NNCB01000353.1, read as the reverse complement.
GATCTCGCGACAGAGGCCGCAAAGGCCGCAGCTCCGCCGCCGCCGGCGTTTGACGGATGCCGCGGCACGGCCGCCGCCGAGCGCGCCATGCAGCCATGCGAGGGACTTGATGGTCCATCTTCAGCTCGTGTGGATCGGCGTTATGGCGGCTCGACCTCCCGGGCCTCGAGCTCATCACGCCTGGCGATGGGGGCGGCGGCGGCGGCGCCGATCGGCAGCCGGCCAGCCGCAAGGGCGCCCTCTTGGCAAAGTCGAGGCGACCGGCCTGGCAAAGCGCCGCCTTCGTATCTCTCCCTCAAGGGGAGAGAGGAAGAAAGCACAGAGGCCGCAACCGGTCGCCCGCCGCCGCCGCCGCCCGAAAGCCCAGACCCGCCGCCCTTCGGTCGCAAATGCGAACGTCTCGCAAGCGCCTCAGATATCGCCGCTGGCGGTTGACCTTTTCCCGCATTCAAGGGCGTAGCTTGACCTTCCACGATTAAGTCCCGCGCGGCTGGCAATGCCGACCGCAGCCAGTCGGCATCGGCGTGGACTGCTGCATGCGTCGGCTGCCGGGCCGGATGACCGGAGGAGGGACGTGTGGCGCCTGGGGCAGTTCGGCGCTAACTGCATCTGTTTGAGATCCTGTGAGTTTTCGGGGGTCTTTGCGACTGCTAAGGGCCGGGGCGTCGGGAATCGAGCGGGTGTGCAGATCGCGTAACCACTCGTAAGTTGTCAGAACAATTTTTGAGCCATGGTCAGCCAAGACGAAAGGAGCGCCGATATTCGCGCTTCAAGGGCCGAACCAGGAAATCCTGGAGGCCCGGCTGGGCGTGTGGGAAAAGGCCGAGGATGCGTTGGTGTTCTCGTCGGGCATGTCGGCGATCGCCACGCTGCTCCTCGCGCATGTCAGCATGAACGACGCGCCGGCGCCTCTCAGCCGCGGCCGCGACGCTGATCGCGCGCACCTGCGCGCGTCGGTCAACAACTTTTCGCGATCGCAGGCAGCAGGGGAACCGAGCCTTCGTGCTATTGTGCGTCGGCGTGTGCAGGCAGTAACGCTTCTGACTGTGTTGGTTTTGTGCTTTTCAGGAAAAGGTCCTCGTACATCTTGCTGCCGATCCGGACAGGTTCAGGCGTCCGTGGTTGGTTTGAAAAACGACGGCGCAGGTTGTACGCTTGAAGAATTCTTGCTCTACGTGAGTAAGTGTAGAACTCTACGTGGGGAAGGTCGAGAACTCACACACCAACACAACACAGCTCGCCCGTGGGCTCTGCACCACCCTCTTGTGACGCAGCCTGGCGACGGCGGCGGCGAGGGCGGCTCAAACGTGCGCCGCACACCCATCGGCAGCGGCGGCGACGGCGACGGCGACGGCGGTCGGCGACACCGAGCCGGTATCCCCGGTGGCGTAAGGGGTTGTGGGGCGCCCTGGATGGCATGGTCCGCAGCTGGCAGGATGACTCACCTATGAAAGGCCTATTACAGCTTTGGACAGCCTGCGCCATTTGCGTGCACAGCGGCCTCGCGGAGGGAGTGCTGGTGAGGAGCATGCACCCGCTTGGGGCGCGGTGGCGGGACAGCCGGTGTACATTGAGGCGAAGCTGATTTCGGAAAATAAACTCAACCAATCCTAAAACAGCATTGTGGCCCGAAGCAGGAGGTAGACAGTACTAGGCCGCACGCAGTCGCTCACAGGAGACCGTGTACCAGGAGCTGGCCTCTGACCGTCGTCGGATGCGCTGTTGGGTGGTTGTGCAAGCCGTGATCTATACATTATCTTCATGGAACTCCTGAAAACCACTGCCGAGCTCAAGCACGAACTGCATGAGGTCAGACGAGAGCTCAAGAGTGTCGAAGGATGGAGCTGGGCGATGCCTCGTTGGCAACTGGTTTGGCCTGCAATAGGCTGCTGAGCGAGGTTGCGCTTCCTTGTGTGCGTGGCCAGGGTAGTTCAGCCAGCGAAATGGGGGTGTCATCAGTCCGGCCGAGTAAACCTTTATGCTATGGGGTGCGGGTATGGTGAAGCAACCCACCATGGAAGGCCCGGCTTGTGCGTGTAGGCGACCAATTTTCTGCTACGCTCTCGTGTCAATCGGGACGTTATATTTGACCTGCGGGAGTGACCCTAATTGGGAGCTCAAGTCGGCAGACCGCTGAGCTGGAGGAGTCCGCACGGGGATTGGAGGCATCGGTGGCCGCACCGGCGACTGCCAGGCCACAGGCGGATCCGGGATCCGGGGCTGGCGCTGACGCCGCAACGTCCACATTGCATCGATCGCTTTTCATGCTCGGTCAACTTACGCGATCGGCAGTGTGTCCGTAAGCGTGTCGAGCCGACACAAAAGCGGCGAGTGTGTATGCCGGCCCAGGTGTACATACGCTGGCAGCGTAGGCCGCGCTGCTGCAACGCTCCGCGATTCAACGAGGTTGGCCAGCTTTCTTGGGTTGATGTCACAGCGCACACACGAACGTTTTGCCTGCATCCAGCCAGCATGCGCGGTTTTGCAGCCAAAAAAAAGGCGGCTACCTGCATCATTTCCTTGATCGTATAGGCTTCTTTTTCCCCTGCGATTCATTAGCAAGGCTGGCAAAGTAACCGTTGACCTGCTTATCCTCCGTCAATAGGATACAAAACCTGCGGTTCAATTCAGCCGCATCCTGGCATGGTATCTTGCGTTATACATCCCGCTTCCGCATAATCCATTTTGTTGAACTCCCTGCCTTGCAGGCTGTCGCCGCCCCTGGGCTTGGGCAAGGGTGCCAGCAGCACACTTTGCTCACACACACACACACACACACACACACACACACACTCAGCCACCCCACACGACATCCATGTAGCTCTTGTAAGCTCTACTGAATCCCTTTGACCTTCGAAACCTGGCTGACTTCTCTCCTCATGATCAATAGCTGATCCTTACTCCAGGCAACGCCGGGTAACTTGTTTGCAGGCGCCGCCCTGTGGCTGGACTAGGACGCAAGCTCAAAGCAGCAATGATGCACAAGCTCAGCAGGGCGCAGCTGACGAGGCTAGGCACAAACGCTCGCAAACGAGCAAACAGAACTGCGGCAGCATCAAGCAGCGATGCAGAACGCAGGCATGGAGTGCGCACGCAGGTGAGCCACGGCACATGTGCGCGCGCTGGAGTCGAGGGACAGCATGAGCCAGAGCGCACATCGACGCACGCAGACAAAGTTTCAGCCGTGCTGATCGCGAGGATGAAACCGAACTCGCGGTGCGCGTGCTGCAGGGCGGGCCTTCAGTAGATTGGCGTGGATGTCCCTGATCAATGAATGCAGCGCAAGATGAGCCAGAGGTTGAGCACAATCCGCACTGTGCCGTTGAATTGCGGCAGGCCGCGCTGCAGCAATCCCCCCCCCCCCCCCCATGCGGGCCTGCCAGGCCCAGTGGTCGCAGCAGTATTGGACTTGCACGTGTGCGCCTAGCCGCCTGCCGCCACCCCTGCCTGTATGAACGCGGTGGAGTCGCTTGCCGTGCAGCCGCACACTTCAAGATCAGGCGTTCAGCCCACCAATCTAGCAGCTCGCCCTGTTTATCCGCCGCCGCACAGACGCTGCCGCTGCCAGTGATCGCGCTCTGTGAGGCGGTGTGCAGAGTGTTGTGGGTGCCAAAGTCGGACGATGACGTAATATGGCATAACCACCATCAGCTGAGGTCTCTGCGCGTTGATGATACAGTCCGGGCTCGAGGCGAGAGGCGGCGCCGCGCTGGCACCGTGGAGATTGAGCGCTGCGGCCGGGCACGGTAGGCGGGCAGCGCGCTGGCGCTGGGGTAGTTCGGCGGTGACCGCAGTTTGTAAGAAATCCGTGAGTACGGGGGTCGATGGCGCACAGGGCCGGGGCGTCGGGCCGGGCGGGTGTGCAGATCGGCAATTTCGCGAACCTTTTCGATCGGCTGTTTGCGGCTTTTGGCGACCAGTCCGGTAAAACGGGCATAAATGTCCTCGACGCTGGCCTGTGCCAGCGCATTGAATTCTTCGTTGACGCCGCCGAACACATCAGGCTGACCCGACAGCGGCGTCGTTGCGATGCCGTCAGCATTGACGCCGATCTTTGCCAGCGCCTGCTCGAAACTGGGCAGGATGCCGAACACCCCGATCGAACCGGTGATCGCGACGCTGCAGGTGAGCCCCAGCAGCAAGCGCACCAACAACATTCGCAAGTGTGGGCATGAGGCCGCTCATGGTGGTGCGGCACCCATGCATTGGTGCGGCTCGGCATCCAGCCGTTCCAGAGCGATTTTCGCGGCTTTCTGTTCAACGACAGCCAGCTGGGGCTGCGTTTCTTCGGCAATCGCGACAACAACCGCTTCCAGTATAATTTCGCCGCCTTCTGGCGGCTCGAAAAGGATACCAACTCGGGGCTCAACGACATCACCCAGACCCCGCGCGACGATTTCATCCTGACCGCCAATCTCTATCGCCAGCACGGTCGCGGTCGTCGGGCGCGGCCATGGTGCGGCGACACGCGCGTCGGCAGCCGCGGCAACAGCGGCGGCGACGGCGATTGGCAGCCGGAGGTGCTCATCGTGGTGGGTTGGGGGTTTTGGGACGCCCTGATGGCATGGTCGGCATTAGGTGCAGGGTTGGCCTTGCCTTAGGCGCCTCCCACGAGTATTGAGCAACTTTGCGCACAGCGGCCGGCTTGCAGCACAGGAGCATGCGTTTGTCTTGCTTGGGGCACGGCAGCACTGCACTGCTGTCAATCGCACCACCATCGGATCTCTGCAACCTCGATGCAATCTGCATTGTGGCCTGCACCGAGACGTACACATCATCATCGGTGCCCCGCCCGCAGCTGGCACAGGCCCCGACCTATGGCTGGGGCGCCGTGCTCCGCTGGGGCGATGTCGTGAAAAACACTGATCGGGCGGCGAACTCGCCGACTCAGGGAACCAACTGGGAGCTCAAGCGGGACCTGCAGGAGGTCACAAGAGACTACAACCAGCTCAAAGGGACCTCAAGTCACACGTGCGAGACCTCAGTATGAGCTCAAGTCGGACGTGCGGGAGCTCAAGTACGAGCTCAAGTCCGACGTGCGGGACCTCAAGTGGGGACTTAAGTACCGGACCTGCAGGAGGTCCAGAAGAGCCCGAGGGCAGACCGCTGGAGCTGAGGGCACTGGACGCGTCGGTGCGTGGCCGCGCGGGCGGCTGCGAGGTCATCACTCAGCGGGCTCCGGCGCGCAAGATGGCGCCGAGCAGCCCCGTGCATGGCCCCTTTTCTGTTCCTTTTCTGCTCGCGCTGCTTCGATATCTCGGCCGCCGCCCGTAAGCTGATGCTTGCGCAAAAAGCTGTGGTAGACGCCCGGCCGTCGGCAGCATGGTCGCGCTGCTGCACCGCTCGCGCATCCAACGAGGTTGTGCAGTTCGGCTATGCAGGGCTACGCCACATCGTACACCATGAGCGTGTTGCCTGCATCCCTGCGCCAACCTCTGCTTTGGCAGCCAATAGCATGGCTGACATGAACATTCTGTGGTACTTGGTGCTAAGCTGCTGCAAGGCCGTTGTACGGGCATGCTTTTTTGTTTGTGTATACCTTGTCGAGCCAACACCCTGCTTTGCCGCCGCGGTACAAAGCCTGCATTATGCACAACCGCGCGTACCTGGTTGTCGCCGTGATGGCACCTATCTACCATTACACTTTTCAAGTTCCGTATACACACACTTTGCTCTTGTAAACCTCTGGCAATTATTCTTGATCTCTAAAACCCTGGCCGACTTATCTCCTGAGCACGCAGCTCCTCCAGGCAAGCGGGGTACCTTGTTCGCAGGCGGCCGCCGTCTTGCAGCTGGACAAGGGCGCAAGCTCAAAGCAGCAATTCACGAGCTCGGCAACGCGGTTTGACAAGGCTATGCGCGATCGCCTGAAACGAGGTAACGGCGCTGCGGCAGCATCCAGCAGCGGTTTAACCGACAACGCAGGGAGTACGCAGGTCGAGCCGTGGAGGGCACTCGATCAACACATCCACTGGAGCTGGTGGGCGGCAAGAGCACAGACCGAGCTCATCGACCGCCCCGCAGGCGACCAGTTTCCAGCCGGCTGGCGCGAGGGAGGTGATGATCTCCAAGCGTGTAGAGATGCAAGAGTCCGAGCGCCTTCCCGTCACATTTGCATGTGGAGTTCGCCGTGTTGTCTCTTGCGTCAAGATATAGCCGCTCAAGATGCAGCGACGCATTCATCTGACTTTCAGCATTGGTCCAGAAACACCGGGGCGATCCGGCAAGCCGTCGCTGCTGCGACCGCCGTCGCGCTGCCCGCCCAGCACCGCGGCCAACGCAATGCATCGCTGTGCGCCGAACCATCACTGATTATCCGCCTCTTAGCGGAAACGCGGACCTGCCGGCTTGCCGCGCAGCCGTGCACGAAGCGCAACGAAGGCGCTATAGGAATAAAAATAGCTGACCACACCGTCATAGTCCCACGTGCGCGACGCCGTCGATGCAGGAGTTGGACTCCACCTGCGCCAGGAACGCGGGTGCTGCAGCAACACCGCGAGAGCCACTCGCCGCCGCCACCACTGGCACCTCGGGCGCAGCATCAGCAGTCGCCTCGGTACGAGAACCGCGGTCCGCATCCAACAGCACACGCCATCGCTTGGGACAACACGACACACTTGCTGTTTTGACAGGCAGATCTTCTCCGTCCTTATGAGGTGACACGGCTTGGGCTGTAAGAGCAGATGGTTGAGGCGATATTCGGTGTGGAAGAATTGGCGCGCTTCGGCCCGTCATCGCGCCACATTGGGGCGACGGGGGCAGTCGGGGCATACGGTGGCATTCTGCCCTGCACATGTTCAGCGTTTGTGTGGGTATAATATTCCTCTTGTCGGCGTGGACGTTGATCGCGATATGGTCATCGCCGGTGCGCCGACATGAAGTTGCCGCGCGTCGGCAGCGCTTCGGGCGCCGAAATGCCCGGAACGGCTTCCGGTGCGTTCGGAAACCAGAAGAAGGCGATGCTGTCGCCGTTGCCGACATCGAAGAAGAAATGCTGGCCGCGTCCACCCGGCAGATCGAGCGTCTTGCCAGCGGCAGCCCAGTCTCTGGCTGTCGCACTCGACCGTCGCGCCATGTCGCTTTGCAGCCATGTCGCTGGTGCCAGAGCCAGCGGCAGCGCAGCCATTGTCCAGTTCCGCATAACAATCTCCTTTGTGTATTAGATCAATAATACACGAAGGAGATTGTTTGTCCAGCCGCGCTACCAGCGCAGCCACCGCGAACAGCGAGTGTGCGCGATGAATCACCGGCGTTGAAATCCGTCCCGGCAACATTATCGAATATGAAGGCGGCATCTGGAAAGTCACCAAGATCCAGCACACCCAGCCGGGCAAGGGCGGCGCCTATATGCAGGTCGAAGCCAAGAATCTGGTCGACGGCCGCAAGCTCAACAACCGCTTCCGCAGCGCGGACACGGTTGAAAAGGTTCGTCTCGACCCAAGCATTTCCAGTTCCTCTATGCCGAGGGCGACGACCTGGTGTTCATGGACAAGTTGACAGCTTCGAACAGATCACACGGCATTTCGCGAGCTGTTGCAATGCCAACACCAGCCACATCGCCAGCGCGCAACGGCCGGCGCCGCTGCACTCTTTCAGCCGCGAGTCACCTGAGAGTTTCAAAACAGGCGCCGCATTTTGACAGCCACTGTGAAAGCCCCGCCCTCACAGGCAGCGGGGCCTGAAGGCTGCGCTTCACAAAGCGTTGCAGCCACCGTGACCGGACTGGTTTCGATTCAGCTCGAGTTGGGCCCCTGCGGAAGCGCCGTCGCACTGCCTTACCGTCGGCGACGCGGCCTGGAGTATGCTAGTATGGTGACAATTTTAGATGAAAACGGGAAGATTTCAGATGTATTTGGTTTGGTGTTGATTTTGTGCAAGTAAATGCTTAAATTTCAGTATGAAAAAAATACTCATACTCGCCTGCTTATTGTTGGTTGCGGGTACAACTTTCGCTCAAAGCAAACAGCAAAAGTTTGAACAGGCAGTCGTCGACTCGCGCGCCGCCAAAGATCGACATGTGCGTTCATGCATTGGTGAGCCGCTCGCTGCGGCACCCGCGCGGCTGCCGCGGGTGCGGTGCAGGAGCCGGGACTGTGCTAGGTCGGCCATGGGCAAAAAGAGCAACGCGGTGCCATCGCCGGAATCCTCGCGCCGCCTCAACCGCGAAGGACAAATCGCGGTGTCAAAAAGCAAACGCGCCTGGTCAATCAATAGCAGCACGCCCGCGAGCGTGCGCCGCCTGCTGCAGGGGCAGCTCCTGCAGCACGCGGCAGCGCGACGCCGATCCGTGGTCGACAGCACCTGCCGGCCGCGTCCGGGGTCCAGATCGATTCCGTGAGCCACAGTGGGCTTGGGGGCGCCGTACGCATACTGGTCGCCCTGGGCGCTAGTGTCGTAGGTGTCGCCCTGATGAACTGCGGTTGTGATATTTAAATATTGCATTCAATCGCACGCGCGTAGGGACGCGATGTGAGTGGATGGCGCAAAGTGCGATGCGGCAGTGGCGTCGCGACTGCCGTCGTTGCTCTTCTCCAAAAGCCGCACGCTGCCCCAACGACGGCCAGCCCTCTCCTGTGCGGGGTACTCTCCGCAATGGACAATGAACAGCCATTCGCTCTACGCTCGCAGCCCACGCCTGCTACCTCAAAAGCTACCCCTGGACCGACCTTCTTGGCACGCCTGGAGCCGGGCACCGAGGCGCAGCAGAAGCAGCAGCAGGCAGCAGCGACAGCGCCAGCGCGGCGACGCCGATGCACAGCACCGCAAAGGGCACGCCGGCGTTGCGCCAGAACGTCTGCCAGCTGCAGGGTTGTGGTGGGCGGATCCAAATGCGAGGTTCGGATCGCGCTATGGCGGCGCAGATGTGGAGGTGATCGAACGTCCGTGGCAACCGGCACGGTCGACCGTCGTTGGGGGAACGACAGTCGTTCGGGACGAGAAGCAATGGCGCGATGTGCCGCGGCCCTTGGCTCACCAGACGCCGCCGTCCTGGATGGATTGGTCCTTGGTGGTGCACACGTTACAGGGCCCGCCGCGGGAAGGGTGAAGGGGAAAAAGGGCCCGCAGGCAGGGGGGCCGGCGGGGCTCGGGGAACGAGGGCTGCGCGGGAGGGAAACGCCGTCTCAAGAGGTGGCGGGGTCAGCTCAATGGCCAGGCGAAGAGGTGCAGGCGGCCTGTCTCAGTAGACGAGCCAGTGTCGGTGCGCAGTGATGCGCGGCCCGCAGGCGTCGACGTGTACAGCTGGAAGGTAAGAGTGGCCGCGGCGCGTCGTCTGACTGCGGGTCGCCTCGCAGGCTGCGATGCAGTCAGTCGCGCCTTGGGATGACGGTCTTCACCAAACCGGCCACAATGATGCTCGGGGTAAGGGCGCGACCGAGGGCGTCGGGGCAACGGGAATGTTGCCCAATAGATCACCAGCGCCTCGCGGGTGAGACCGGCATGGAGGTCCAGCAGAAATCCCTCTCTCCCAACGCCGGCCTTGCGCTTGCCGCGCATCAACGATGACGGGCCCGCGGCTGGCGTGGACCCCGCAGCCACGGTATGCCTCACGTGAGCGCTGCCTTGGCTCAGCCACGGCCGCGAGCGTGCGCCAGGTGAAGATCGAGCCAGCGGAGCATGGCGCAGCGGCCTCGGCAACGAGGTAGCACGCCATTTTGCAGCGCTGTCGATGAGCTGTACGTTTCATGATAGTGCTTCGCGTACAGATGATGCGTGTGACAGTATGAGCCCTTCGAAATCGAGTTGGCACACAAGGACTGGCGCTGCAGAGCTCTTGCTGCTAGTCACTCGCTGCCACACTCGAGTCACTTGTGGATGTCCGGCATCAGGAAGCAGATGCAAGATGCTGGGTATTCAGCGGGTCCAATAGGTAGAAAGGTCACTCATCACGTGCTCGTGAACCGCGAATGGGCCCAGGCGGCAGAGGTCGCTGGCTCGCTGCGCGCCGCCGTGCGCGAACAGGTTGCCGTTGGCCAGCGGGCCGACCTCAGGCGGCCTGCGGCCCACAGCGGCGACCGCATCTCGCTACTAGCGCTTCCACCGCTTCGCGCCCACGTGGCCGGAACGGCGTTGGCGCGCGCACGCGGCACGCCGCGGCCGGAATGCTCTGATCGCCTCATGCGAACCCACCGCGACTGCGCCGCCGCGACAACAGGGAGCAGCAAACTCAACCCTAGCACCTGCATCGCACGGCGCAGAGCAGCGCAGCGACGGCGGCCGTCGCACCCTGAACGGTGTTGGCACCGCTCGCCGGCCGCGCGCGAGAGGAGGGGTGCGTGCATTTCGGCTGGGCAGGGCCGGGGCGACCGCACCGGTAGTTGCCCTGTGCCTTTGCGCTCATCCCTGATTCTTCCCGCGCGCTGACCTGGCCGGCGAAGCTCGCAAGGCTTCTTTGCAACATCAAAGACCGCGTCCGCCAGCCTGTGGGGCTGGGTGTGGCGCGCCACGGGATGTTTGAACACCTCCCAACCCAGCCCAGGCAATCAGGACCAGTCAACCATGCCGGATGGCCTCTGGTCCGCAGATTGCGTGGTGGGCGATGAGGCGTGCACGGCGGCTGCCGGTATAATTTTGATGATTGACACTATTTATATTCGATTACAACTTTACAAAGTGGGACCATCGCACCCGCCCGCCGGTGCGCAGATAGCCTTGAAGCCGGGGCCTCCATGCGCTGCGACCGGAAAACCCGCCGTTGCGGCGAAGAGAAAGAGCGTGCGGCGGTTTCCGGTGAGGCTATTTGCCAGCTGATCTCGCCATCGAATGTCTATGCGGGCAAGGGCGCGCCGCCCGTGATCTCGACACGGTGAGAATGGTCGCCATGACAGGTGGACGGCGACGGCGTGCTTGTTTGCGGTGTGGAATGTCGGAGCGAAGACATGAATGAATCACATTGCCGCCATGGTGCCATTCATCTGCTCGCTGACGGACGGCATGTCATCGATAGCTATCATTGTTCGCGCTACAACACGAACACCGACGTTCACTCGCCGACGATGCGCCGATGCATGCCATAATGCGCAGGCGGACGCGCGCATTCGCGCTCCGCGCCGCCGCGCAGTCGGCCCGCACCCCCGCCGCTCCTGCGGCACACAGCCCCCTACGCCTCATGTGCGGCCCCGACCTCAAGCGCGGCGCGCGCATGCGCACAGTCCGCCGCCGCCCTCAGGCCGCCGTCCTCCGCCCGCACCGCCGCCGGCGTCACCACCGGCACGGCCGCGTGGTGGCGCCGCTGGCGAGCGGCGCCGCGCTGCGCGCGCAGTCCGAGATCGCGTCGTCGACGGCGCGCGCCCGCGGGCCGGGGACAGTCCGAGCAGCAGCTCCCCGGGCGGCGCCTGCAGCAGCCAGTCCGAGAGGTGCTGCACGCCACCGCGTCAGTCCGGCTGCGGGCGCGGGCACGGGCACGGGCGCGGGCTCGGGCGCGACGGTGCAGGTGAGGTGGTCCGCCGCCGCGGTGCGCCGCTCGCCGCGACAATTCATCGTCGCCATGCGCAAACGGCCGGCTCCTCGATCCCCGCCCCATCTGCTGCGCGCCCGCCCGATCTAGCGCACGTCGTCGAATAGCCTGCACAGCCCTGCACGCATGCCGTGCGGCGTGCGGCGCACGATGCACGGCGCGGGGTGCGCGGCGCGGCATGCGGAGTGCGGCGCCTGCTCCGGCGCGCTCACCTGCGCCGCGGTGGAAGCCCATCACCCGCTCCACGCCGGCGCGGTTGTACCAGCTGCGGTCCAGCAGCACGATTTCGCCTGCCGCCGGCAGGTGCGGCACGTAACGCTGGAAATACCACTGGCCGGATTCGCGTTCGGTGGGTTTGGACAGCGTTTTGGATTCAGGGTTTTGGATTCAGGGTTTTGATTCGGGGCTTCGAGCTCGGGTTTGTAAGCAGGAGGATGGCCGCCGCCGGGGTCGACCCGACAGGTGCCTCAGTGCCCGCAAAAGCCAGCGCGACGCGGCAGGTTTGCGGGGAGGCGGGCGCTGATATGTTCCATTGGAGGGCCAGGGGGCTGGCAGGGGTGGCTCAAGGCGCAAGCAGAGCGGACGCAGCGCGAGCGAAAAGGAGGCAACGGGTCGGGCGCTCACGCGACAGGCCCACTGGCGACCGCGATGCGCCGCGCCACGTATCCGCCGCGCCGCAGCCGCGCCGCCGCCGCCGCCGCGCCGCCGGCGGCGGGAACAGCAGCCCCGGCGACCATTGCAGCCGATGCCGCCGGCGACGCCGGCGGCGGCGTCGGCAAGCCCGGCAGGGTGAAATCGACGTCGAGCACACGGCAAGGCGAAAGCGAGAGCTGCTCGGGCCCCCGGACGGGGATGGATAGCCGCAGGTGGTGGGCTGTGACGTCACCGAGTGCCGGCCGCTCGGCCAGCGCCCATTGAATAGAGAGGGAGGAGGGGCCCGCCAGGTCGGCCCGCCGCACGAGGTCCGCCCCGCGCAGCGCGCGTGGCGTGCGTCGCCGCCTGCGCCGCCGCGCGGGGGCGAGCCGGCTGCTGCTGCGGCGCCACGCTG